>VWZO01010925.1:578369-713452 GCA_013396975.1 Bucco capensis
ACTACTTTAATGTACCTTCCCAAAGATAAAATTCCCTTCCCTTCCTTCTTTCAAAAATGTGTCTAGTACCACAGAGAGCTGTAGATTTCTTTCCTTTCTAATGTAAGTTAAACAAAAGATTCACTAGTGGAAGAGCACCACTGGCAGCCATAAATTAGATTTCTGGAAAGTAAAATTCTTGCTGTTTTATCACTGCTGATGATTTTTATTGCACATAGTTGGCTGTGCAGCATTCAAAGGAAGAGGGCTACAGGGAAAGAAGTGAAGGCAGTGAGACCCTCTCCCAAAGCTGGATTGTGGTGATCGATGCACAGTGGTAGGCATGTATCATCCATTTATCTTTTAGTGTTTTTTAAAGCATCCAAGGCTGTAACTCATAGTAAGTTCCAAAATCCAATTTTTGCCTGCCCTGTCATAACTTCTTATAAAATATAAGCCACCCTTTAGTCTATATTTGGCAAGCGTGTGCTATAGGCATAGCAGAATGTTACAAATAAGAAGTGATTTAGTAACACAGGATACTCAAAACCTTTGGGGAAACATTCTTGAATGCAGCTTTCACATTTCACTGCATTTTTATTTTAAAACCAACCCTTAACTAAACCATTGTTTGAGTAAAGGATTTCCGTGTTGACTAATTGTGGGTAGCTCATGTCTGATCTCCGGGGCATTCCCTACTGGTTTAATGGTGGTTAGAATTATTCATCACAGCCAAAGGACTATGGCCATAGCAAAGCCATGTTTTCTTCACCTGAAGATTACCTTTGACTGCTGTGGTTTTGTTCTGTGGTGATGGCTCCACCTAACCCTTACAGAAGAGCAAGCAGAGCATGACTAGCGCACTCTTCATTCTACTTCAGAAGCTTGGTGACATGTAAACATTTGTTCACCTGGGGATCAACATGTCCTTGAGAGGGATCTAAATGTGCTTTCAGGCCTTACTGCACACTTGAGCCTTGCTGAAAGGACACAGGAGCTTGGACATAGAATCATAGAACAGTTGGAGTTGTAAAGGACCATCTAAAAATCATCTAGTTCCAACCCCCCTGCCATTGGCAGGGACATCTTGCACTAGATCAGGTTGCTGAGCTGAAACCCCTCTATGATTCCATGAATGGAATTTGCTGTCACAGCTCCATGGGTTTTCACTCTCTGTCCAGATGCAGACAATGTGATCTAATAACCAGCCCTGTGACAAGGCTGAAATGAATGCACTTGCTGGTGGATTGTTTCTGGGAAGGGCATATCTTTACACAAATTCAGCCTGGACAGATGAGAGGGTCCATACCCCTTTTCCCTTAACATCTTACTTCTATGAATACATTTGCTGTTCAGAAAATCCTGTTTCTCTCTGATCCACTGTGTTCTGCTCCTTTCCCCATCTCCTTTTTATGCAGTGCTGTTTCATACCGCTTCCTTCACTCTCTTTTTCCATTTCATGTTCCTACCCCTCTCTCTTGCCCCAATTTATGTTTCCTCTCAGCCTCCTCTGATTTTCTCTGTCTGCCTTTTGTCTCGCACCCTGAATCGTTGTCCTCCTCCCTCCTCTCACTTAGTCTTTGATTTTCCATCACTCTTGATCAGCTTTGTCTTCTGCACAATCCCCATTGCTGCTTCTTTTCTTGTTTAATGTTCCCAGCCTCCTCTTGAGCAGGGCACTTTCTGTTGATGTGGCCTCCCAAGGGGCTTGAAACACAGCTGACCTCTCCATGCAGAAACCAGAGATCAGAATTTGATGTAAAAAAACATCCTGAGAAGACTTAGAAGTTTTCATTTGTGACAGCAGACACTTCAATTGCCTCTAGAGACTTGACTCTCTGGGTCATTTAAGCTGTCACTAGAGGTATTTATCTAACTACTGCAGTTCTTATTGTCTGATCTGTATCTTCAGAATTTCTTAGCCTGTTGCCTCTTGGACCATTCCCTTGTGAGTTGTGGGTGGGAGCAGCCTACTTCCTTCCACCCCTGCACCATCGGGAGCAAAAGGGGACATTTGAAGGGAGTTTCAGTCCTGCTGGCTCTTAGGGAGGGCACTTACCTGAAAGGGGCATACATCAGAAGAGGTCTTGGACCACAGGCATAGCAAAGAGCTGCCCTGAGCAGTGAGTGTCCTAGGAAATAAGTATTTTCTTAGGGAGGTCTGTTCTGGGACGGCCTGCAGAGACAGGGAGCTCTGGGAAAAAGTCTCTGAAGGAGACCAAGAGGTACAATATGTATGAAAAGTCAATAAGGAGATACATTTATTAGATCAGGGGGTAAATGATGAAATTACAACTTCTTTCTGTCTCTCAGACTGTCCCTAGACCCTCTGCCTTTCAAGCTGATCAACATCTGTCTACTCAGCCTGAGATTTAGGTCTTTTTAGCCCTTTAGACCTATGGATAAAGACATAGTGTGTTCTCCCAAAGCCTCATAAGTCTTCAGCTTTCAACTTCTTCATAGAATAGCTTGACACTGAAAACCTCTTATCCTCATTTTTTAATGCAGCTCTACAGATGAGGGGCAGGACACGTGGTAGTAGGGTCTCTGGGGATGCTGTGCTAATGGAAAGCAAGAGCAACCCTCACTCTTCTCAAAAGGTTATGTCAAGACAGCAGCCAATTAAGCATAGTTATAAATGAATTTCTTTTAGTCTTAATAAAACTAGAGGAATTCCCTGAGGAAAGCTCTCTCAGAGATCCTCTCACTGACAATACATGTGCCCAATATAGAACAAATCAGACTCAGAAGACACCATTTATTGTGTAAAAGTTCACAAAGAAAACCGAATATCCTATATTTATATATGGCTCTGTGCTTTTTTTTCCCTCCCTCTCCCTTGACCCCATTTATCATTTCCAGAGGATGTACTAAGACTAACAGGAAATGTTCTAGACTGGACTAAAATGACAGATTTAACTCCCAGAAGATGCAGGAATTTAAACAAGATAAAGTGAAGAGTTGTAATATTGCTATAACATATACACAGCACAATATAATATAATATTAACTTATCTAATCTGACAGCATAAAATGAATAAAGACTGAAAAGTTGAAAATTGTTGCTATTTTCCTCCCATTAAAAGTGCTTTCAAAATCAGTAATTTGTTAAACTGATGACTGCTTGTGAAATATACAAACTGGAAAAGCAAAGCCTTTTCTGTCAGGAAAGTTGTACTGTTACAATTCCCCCAGGATCAGCTCCAAGGGGGACTCTCCCGAGCAGGAACAGCCATGGCAGAAATCATATCTCACCCTAATTTTTCCCCACCCACTCATGCCTCCCTCACACAGAGGCACACATGCTCTGCACTCCCCAGGGTTTCACATGCTGGTTGCATGCCTGGCAGCAGCTCTCTCCCTGCAGATCCCAGCATTCAGTGGAAGAGAGCTCAACAACTTGTGTTATGTTCAAGTATTTTGGCACAAGGTAAAACCTCATGTCATTTATTTGGAGCGTGCTCTCTGGCTGCAGCCGTAACCCAGCAGGCTTGGCAGGACCCAGGCATGGCAGGAACAAGGAAATAGCCTCTCCTCTATGTTCCTCACTATCCCATCAAGCAGTTCTCCAATAAGGATGTCCTCAGTGATGCCCTGTTTATTCCTGTATTTTGACATTTCACGTTGCCTCTTGTTAAGTTTCTTATCTATTTGAAAATCACTTAATGGACTTATTGCTAAAAGATGAGATCAGTTTTTCTACAAAAGGAAGTACAAGTTCTTGCATTTAGGGAGAAACTACCTCATGCAGCAGTGCATGGTGGAAATAACCATAGAATTTGCAGCTGGAAATCACTTTTGTAGTATATAGAAGTCCTGGTGGGCACTAAGTTGAACATGAGCCTACAGTGTGTCTTTGCAGCCAAAAGTGCTAATGGTGTCCTGAGATGCTTCAGGCAGAGCACTGCCAGCAGGTTGATGAAGGTGATCCTTCTCTTCTACTCAGCACTCGTGAGACACATGTGGAGTGCTGTGTCCAATTCTGAGCTACTCAGTGCAAGAGAGACGTGGACATATTGGAGAGAGTCCAGCAAAGACCATAAAGATGATTAAGGCAAAGGTGTGTTTCTGATGTAGGGAAAGGCTGAGAAAGCTGGGACTGCTCAGCTTGGGGAAGAGGAGGCTCAGGAGGAGTCTTATCAGTATATATAAATAACTGAAGGGAGGATGCATTGATTCAGGATAGAGTTTGGCTTTCTGTGGTGCCCAGTGACAGGACCAGAGGCAGTGCACACAAACAGAAACACAAGGGGTTCCCTCTGAAAAACAGGAAACCCTTTTTTACTGTAAGGCTGACTGAGCACTAGCACAAAGAGG
This sequence comes from Bucco capensis, assembly GCA_013396975.1. Classification (NCBI taxonomy): domain Eukaryota; kingdom Metazoa; phylum Chordata; class Aves; order Piciformes; family Bucconidae; genus Bucco; species Bucco capensis. The sequence continues at coordinate 582,666 of VWZO01010925.1, forward strand.
TAGTGGAATTTCCCTCCTTGGAGAAAATCAAAAGCTGCCTGGACGTGATCCCGGGCAACTGGCTCTAGGTGGCCTTGCTTGAGCAGGGCTGTTGGACTGGATGATCTCCTGAAGTTGTGTGCAGCCTAAATCATTCTGTGGTTCAGACTGTAGAGATGCATATGCTGCTCTGTAGTTTTTCTTTTACTAAAGAAAAAAAAAAGAAAAAAAGCCTTCTTGAAAAGGATGAAAAGCTGCCAGTCTGAGATTCCCAGAGGCAGGGACCCTCCTTCCCACACCCACGCCTTTGAGGGACAACTCCATGCTTCAGGAATGATGGAGCAATTCAATTCTCATGCCTAGTCAGGCCTTGGCTTCTCTGCTGAGTCACTTCATTTGGAGTGAGGGTTGCTGCAGGGTGGCCAGCTCTGTCTGCTCAGCAGTGCTGAGCTGACAGCAGGAAGCTGCCTGCTGGAAATAGAACTAAAATTGATTGCACGTGTAGTGAAGATAGCAGCAAGTTTCGTCAAATGGAATCACAAATATCTGTGAGGCAAATCCCCCCAAACTCTCCTGGTGATGTTACTACAGTGTCAAATCAAGTCTCTCTGTACCCTATCTGTTTTGGTCTTTTTGGTGTGTTTGAGGCAATAGAGTGCAGGATTTTGGAGGCAGATGCAACCCAGCTGTAGTGGTGATGATGTGGGTCCTTCATGTATGCCCAGAATAGAGACCACGTGTTGGTCTATGTCCAGGGGCTCTCCCCTCAGTGACGAGTCAGGGCAGCTGGTTTCAACAAAAAAGGCTTTTACAGTTCAATTTTCCAGGAAGGACTAGCACAAAGTAAAACATCATTAAGCCTACATGATGCTTCAAGAAAAGCTTGTGGACTGGCAATGTTGCGAGTGAGCATTACAAACATGTGCTCTGAAAAAGTCTGCATCCCCACCAGCTTTTGCACTTAGCCTAGCTTCTTTCAGAGAAAGGTGCCTCAGAACCCTGGCCCCTGCCTTGTGCATGAAACTTCCATAAATCACTCAAATTTCTATGTTAATGCTCAAGCTGAAGTGACAGAGCATCACAGGATTCCCAGGATTTATAGCCTGGACTCAATCACCTGCTATGAGCCTTCCTGCTTTTCTTGGCAAATGTTTTCCCACTCCCTAAGGCTGCCAGAGTGCAAGAGAAGCTGTGTGGGCTTCAGCAGGCCCTCTCAGGTGAAACCTTCATGGGAGTCTTCTCTGCCACTGCATCCCAACCAGTGCTTGGTTTGATGGTCTCTTACTTCCCACCTTTGCAGCCCCTGCTCCATGGGGCTGGGCTGTGACAGCATCCCTTATTGCACAGCCCAGCCTACCCCACTCCATCCCACAGGGAGATTTTTGCTTTTTCATAGCATGATTGCATCCTACAAATAATATTTGCTTATTAGCAGAGTAACAAGCATTCATTCATTGTCTGAATGAGGTTACACTAAACAATATATTTGGTTATTATCTGACTCCAGGATGTGACCTTCTTAGCTAATTAAATTTTGCCTGAGCATCAGTTTGCCCTGAATTTTCCACAACTATTAATCCATTATCACTTTGTAAGCAGATACAGTCTTTAAGAAAAGTATTAAAAGAGCATATCCATTTTTTTTCCCAAGCAATTCATGAAAAATGTGAAAAAATCCCAGCAGCTGTCTTCAGGTGCCAGGATTTAAACCAAATTCCTTTCCTTTAACCGCTATCTGAGATGTTTGTGAAAAGTACTAGCAAGCCTGAATAACCACAAACATTTGTGGTTTTGTGAAAATTGACTTTTATTTCCATAAAAAATACTCATATAAGAATAATATATGAAATATTTTAAAGCCATGATGTATTTTTAAAGCCCGCAGAAGTCTCTAGATAAAGGAAATGCTTTTAAAAATGCCATATTTCAACTGGGAGAGGGGGATTTCTGGATTAGGAAACTTCTTTATGAGGTTTGGACAAATGATCTCCAAGTGGCAGAAATATAAAGCAGAATCAGCTGAGATCTCTGAAATTTATCTACCCACTGCTTGCCATAGAGGAAGGCTGGACTTTGCCTGGGATTTATTATGAGGCTGGAGGGAAGGTTGCAGCCTCCCTCCTTATGTCGATATCCACGGTGGTAGCAGGGACAGCTGTGTGGGCCAAGTGGAGAGAGAGAGGGCTTTGCTCATGCCCTGGGGCTGGCAGCCCAGCCAGTGCTGAGCAGCTGATTCACACTCCTGGGGAAGCCACAAACAACAGCTCTGCCTTCTTGGGGATAGTTGTCCAGCCTCCTTGCAAAGCAAGCTGAGTGCTGCTCTTTAGCCTCATTTTTAAAGAGTTAAGGTGATGTTTTGTGTTATTATTTTAAAAAAACTTCAAAAGTTGTTACTTGAAGAGGAGAGAGAATGGTGTTTCTGTGTGTCCTTCTCTCATCTCCACTGCTAAGGCTCCTTGTGCCTTGATTTCCACTGCACCAACTAAATAGCAATTGTGCTCTTAATGCACGCTATGCACAGTCACATTATCTTCAACCTTGCTGCATCTGCTACAAGGAAAGGTGGAATTTCACCTAAAACATTCCTCTCCCTTACCTTTGAGAAAGGAAGGCTACCTTTTTTTTTTCATTTTTCCTTTTTCTTTTTTCTTTTGTAGTTTTCTTTTTTGCTTGTTTTTTCTTTTTTCTTTTCTTTTTTCTTTCTCTTTTTCTTTCTTTTCCTTTTCCTTTTTTTCTAACCTTTTCATCTTAGCCAGTGCATCAGTGAATTTCTGCACCCCACTGACATCAGTATGTATGGCTAGGCTTCGCGAACGAAGNAACTGTGCCTGACTGACGTCAGTAAGGTCAGGATATTCCTCCAGGCTGGCTGCAGCCCATAGTCACATGCTACATGCCAGTGTGTGTACGTATCAATTTCCCTCTATCTCACTCCTACAACTCATAACAACTTTGATTTTAGATTAAGTGCCAAATAGGTCACCTTCTACACAGTAGAAACTAACATTACCATAAAACTTGGACTTTCTTAGCAATAGGAATGACAAGCATGAAGTTATCTTTAAGGTATTGCTTCAGCTGGATATTATTAACACTTTAAAGAGAAGAAGAATATACATGAAAGGAAAAGGAAACAACACATATGTAGACAAGTATTCCCAAGAATTCTGGGTTCTCCCCTTGGATTACCATTTTTAAACTTGAGCGTAAGACTGCTGGATAAAACTGAACAGCAAAAGCAAGACATCTGGTTGCAGTACAGCCAGGTAGAGGAAATAAAATATTCAAGGCCCTTCTTGTTCCCCTGCTTTGCCCAGGAATGTGTAGGTGCAACCCTGACAGATGCTGCCCAACCCCTCTTTGACCAGGCAGACCAGCACTGTGTTGAGTTGGATACCAGGAAGCCACCCACAGCCAGTATGTAATTCTCCAATCTTGGTCAGGTTTTAAAAATGTTTTCCCCTGTGGAAAGGTCTAGTGTGTGTATCCTTTCCTTGTGCTGGGCAGCAGGGTTTCATGGAAGCAATCCCTCTGGAGCTCAAAGGGGCTATTCATTCCTATAGGTGTTGGTTACCTCCATGGTTGCACAGATTAATCCAGGATCCAAAGGACGCCTTAAAAGGCACATCTACCCCCTCTATGACACTGGGATCTAAGTGCTTAATTTACTTTTTCAAAGAACATGAATGATGCCAAGAACATGACATGCTTTTCAGGATAAGAAGGGATACCATGTTTCTCTAGAATGAGCCAACAATGGCAGACTTCAAAAGGGAGCCCTTTTAAGCATTAATATGCACAATTCCATCCCAAATCTTCAAAGCACCATTAGCAATCCTGGGTACAAAAATTCTTATATCAGAAGCACTTGAGAGAACACTGAGCATGGTAAAAACCAAGTCCCTCCAAGGTCTCACCCATCAAAAAGTATAGTCAATTTGCATCACAATTTTCTCTACAGGTCTTTTATTGCTTTTAAATAGCTACTGTTATCCTGCACCAAGTAGATATAGAACTTTCATACCTGCTATCACCAAAACCCGAAATACTGTACACCCTACAAAACCTATAAAGTGTAATAATGGAAACACTGAATTATTTGTGAACTGTCACATTTGATTTATATTGAATGACATATTCCCTTTCAGTCTTCTTAATTACTAGTAATTTTTTTTTAAATATCTGGGAATACTTACTGCACATCAAATACCTTCTTTATATCACTCCACATAATTACCAATTCGGGAGATTAGATCATTGCTAGTTCTGGAGATGTTGCTTTGAATTATTTGGAAGGTAGAAATCTGTAACATAGAATGAATCTCAGGAGTATTTTTCCATTACAAATGTATCACACTGGTTCAGGATGTGATTTCTAGAGTCACACTAGGCATTTTTAATGAATTTTTTAACCTGGCAAAGTGCTCTTTCTTCAGTGTGAGTAAGTTGATGCTCTGAAATGTATGTTGAACTCTCTAGCTTGTGCTTTGACTTATAAAAAGAAAATAAAGAAGGAGGGGACACAAGTGCAGCCATTTCCCAGTGAGACTTTATTGCACAGTATTGCTTGTTAGGCAAATACTCTTCTCTTACACTACCCATGTCATTATTCCTAAAATCCTAAGTGAAATCTCAAATGAACTATGACACAGTCCTCAGTTTTTGCATTGTAGGACTTCATACATCTTCTAAGTTAAGAGTACTGAAACCTTCTTTATAAAAATATAAGAAATGTTATAAATGAAAGCACTGTCACTAGCTTCTTGTCTGGTAGAGCAGTTTATGAAACTCCTGATGGAAATGGCCAAAAAAATTTCTCTTCCATTTAAAATCATCAGTTTTTCCAAGTCTTTTTGATGTTTCACTAGGAAAAGCTGTCATGAGCATTTCAGTTAAGGGATCTGTAGAGAAACTAGGATTAAAGATGGAATGGTGAATCTCCTTACTTTGCTCTCCTTCTCTTCCAGCAGCGAGTGAATGTGTGAGAAAGCAGTGCTCTCACCTTCAGGATAGCATGGAAGATTTGATGGGTTTAATTTTCCTCATTAAGGTCTAGGACACAGAGAACAGCCATTTGAACCTCTCCTACAATTTAACTATGGAGAAACACTGTCTCATAAAAAGTGCTGAGGTTTTATTGTTGTTACTGTTGGCAAGGGTTTTGTGGTTTTTTTTTTTTCTCCTGTCCAGAATGCTTTCTACTGCACAGAAATGCCATTTTCAGCCTTCATCTTCTGCTTTGTGCTGTATGAGACACGGAGCAAGATGCTAGATGAGGGAGCAGAGCAGAGTCCTTGCCTCAGTCTCTGGATTGAAATAATCTGCAGGTATTGGGCATCACCAGTCAGCCATCTCACCACACTGGGATCCTTGTGCCATCAAGCCAGATAGGGAGGGTATCAAGCTTCCACCTGCCAGTGCTCTGTTCTGGATATAGGGAAGAGGATCCAGCCTTCCTGTTAAACTCTGCTTAAGCTGCTAGCAAGCACTTAGATCCATCAGAAAAGCGTTCACGTAAGTTCTCTGTTCCAAAGCTGGTGTATATGTCTCTTTGTGCTATTACTTGCAGCCCCTGGGAGATGCCAAATCTTATGGAGGGAGTGTTTGCTGATCTCTTTCAGCGGTGTAATGAGGTGAGTGACTCAATGTTGCTTTAATTCATGCATGGAAGGACATTTCTAAAACACATTTGGTAAGATTCCCCCTGGACACAGGAGGTATCTGCACAAGCATATCCTCCCACAGCTCTCCTGGACACTAGAACTTCTTTACAAATCCCCTACTGATGCTCTTTTACTAGGACAGGTGATGTTGTAGCAACCATGATGGGAAACACAGTGTAAGGAGAGCTCAGGAATTTTGGCAATGGTTTTTAATTTCATCCTGTATTATCTAAGCATAAAGCTGAATGGCATGTGCTGCAGGTTTATGATTGCATTTAGCCTGTGTCACACTAGCAGGCAAGAGCCCAGCCCAGCAGTCTGCCTGACTTAGTGTTTCAGGCTTTTCCTGAAACTTGTTAGAAAAATCTGCCTAATGGTGCCCAATGTGGGCTTTCTCTCTGAAACAGTCTGGAAAAGTTAGGTTGGTGATCAGTTTGATTATTAGTTTGATATATAGTCATACATGGAGAGCATGTGACTCAGTTTGGCTCATTAGCATACTGAGGGGTGTCAACACTAATATTAAAATCACAGTTAATTAGGCACGGGTCTCAATTCAGACACCACAGCCTTCAAAATCTGTTTTGAAGCTTTGTGCTTTCTTATTTTGGCCTTGCCTCATTAGTTTTAGCCCAAAAATGGCTGTCTTATCTTCAGAAGATTCCCTCCTTCAGCCACCTGGCAGGCCTCAGCTTTGTAGGTGCTATTCACAGAGACACCATAAACATTTCTTGGTGGTAAGTCTCTGAACCTTTCTGACAGAGCACACTAAATCAGCCTGCATTGCTCTCACAGAAGAAAGCTAGGCCTTAATGCCACAGGTGGTAAATAAAAATGCTTCTGTGTGAATGAGGTGGTAGACCAGCCAAAAATAGTAGCACAAACCTCTGCCTTTCTGGTATCACCTCTAAAGAGTATGAAGTATCTTTGAGGTTTCCTTCCTCCAGGAAGTCACCATCATGGAAGTTGTAAAACATTTTCGCAGGGTTATTTGCACAAGCAAGTCCTTACCTCATTGAAAAAAAAACCAACAACAAACCTATCCAAAACAAAACCAAAACAACCAACTACCTGGCCACACTACAAACAGAGAAAGAGATAGGTTGAGTGGAATAAAAAGCCAGCAGTGAGCTAGCAAAGCATTTTAAAACATTTAGACACTAGAGGTTAGCCTCATGCCATTTTTTTCTCACTGGAAAGATTGACAGGGTTAATTTGTTTTCATAATGTGGTAGATCTTCACAGCTCTGACATCTGTCAATACCTTTGGCCATCAGGTTTGGAGGTTATTAGTATGGATCACATGGGCACACGCAGAGCTTAATCAGACAAACCCATTGCACTGGTGAAAGCAGGCTTTAAATAAGGAGAGACAGGCAAAAAGTGTTTATCCGGAAGCTGAGGTTGAAAGAAAGAACAGGTATTACTCAGGGAGTGTGATATAATTTCTGTTGTCTCACCACCACCTCCAAAGTTTGCACAGCTGTTGCTAGGATCCTTTGGCAAGTGTCAGTAGCACAGGCAAAGCAGAGAAATCTGAGCTGGACTATCTCCTGCAAGCCAGGCAGAGGGAACTTGGTGAGACTATACAGCAGTCAAAGAAGGGCTCTCATCCTGGTGAGGAAAAGACAACAATGTGATGCCTCTATTTGCAACATCCCAATCAGCAATCAGAGAGAAGACCACAATCTCTCTATTAATGGCCTTAGTCGTGATGAAGTAGAGGTGATCCTACTTCCCCTAGTCTTCCCTCTTCCTGTGTAGAGCTTTTTTGAATTCATTGCTGGGTTCATTTACCAGTGGCCATCGTTCTGGGTTTTACAGTCCTTTTTCACATGAAGTTGGCACCAGTGATTGATACCATATCCTGTGTCAGCCATTCTGATGGCTTGACCTTGGCTGACTGTCAGGTGCCTACCCAACTCCTCTCTCATTCCCCCTTTACAGCAGCACAGGGGGAGAAGATAAGATGAAATACTTATAGGTCAAGATAAGGGCAGTTTAATGAAAGAAGGAAAGACTCTACATGGAAGCAAAGCCAAAAAAAAAAAAAAGGAAAATATTTATTCTCCTACTCCCCATCAGCAGGCAATGTCCAGGATGCTAGGAAGTAGACTTTAATATATGTAGTGGTAATGTGTGTAGTGGGGTTGCTTTGGAAGACAAACATCTTAATAATATATGCCTCCCTTCCCCCTTACCACCTGCTTTTATTATTGAGTGTGACATCCTATGGTATGGAACATCCTTTTGGTTAGCTTGAATCAGCTGTCCTAACTGTGTCCCTGCTCAAGCTCTTGCCCATGCCTAATCTACTGATCTTTGAGGGGGCATTTGAAAGAAAGCCTTGATGCTGTGTGAATGCTGCTCAGCAACAGCCAAAACATTTGCATGTGATCAACACCTGTGCTGGTTGCAAACACAAAGCACAGCACTAAGAGGACTACTGTGGGGAAATTTAACCCTACCTCAGGCAGACCCAGTACAGCCTTTCAGAGAAGACAGGTTGAGTGGGGTCTGCAGATGACATCACACTGAACTGGCCTGGGGAGATTAACCTTTTCCTCAGACTTAAATCAGCTACCATCTCTGTCAAGACTGTGAGAAGCACCAGTTCCCTGCTGTGACATTCAACACAGAGTTTGGTATGAACTCTGCCTTGGATTTTGCAAGAGTCTGTGCTGAAGACAGCCTCAGACAAGCTTTACTGGCTGCATGGAAAACATTGGTATCCAAGAGAGTCCTCAAGGGTGCTCTTCAGGTTCAGTGTATGATGTATCGCAAAATACTTATAGCTCCGTGATCTGAAAGATAAGAGCTACTGCACCTGGAATGGAAACCTGTTTTTCTTGTCTCTCTGGGAGCAGATTCTTGTTGACTGTTTCCCCATACCTCTGTGAAAATGTAAGCCATGCACTCATCCAGGCTACCATCTCTCTAGGGAAAGTGACTGTCAGGTCTCAGGTCTTTGTGGAGAAACTGAAACTTTTGGAGTTTGTTGCTCTCCACTTCCATTATGGCTAATAAGAAGGAACTATGCACTAGGGAGATGCTATTCTTCTCAGTGGTTTTTGGGTACTGCAGGATTAGGTGAGTTGCACCCTGCACCCCCTTGTCTCTACTAACTGCACACCCATTGAATAAAAAGTGCTGAGAATTACTTCCTCATATGTAGTTTTCTGATGGTAGAGATCTATAGGTTGTCTTAGGACAGGCCTAGCAACAGATAGAGGTAGCTTCCATGTTGGACCAGATGAAGTGCAGCTACTCACAGCTGATAAATTCTGCCAGACTCAGCCTGGATCTGCCTATGCCATTCAGGATATTCTACACAAAACCACAGGTGCTTCTCCTTTTCCTTTGCCAAATAATTGTTGTCCTTGAACTATCTCACACTTCAGGAAGTATTCAGGAAGAAGAGTAGAGTGAATTACTGAGAAAACGTTATTTAAGTCATCACACCACAAATCCAAGTGTTCTTGCTGACTTAGCACTATCTTCCATTGTGTCAACAGAGGGCCAGCCAGGCTATTTCTGTGAGATATTCTTGGTTGTTGACAAACACTTTGATCTAGCAAATTTATCGTGGTTTGGTAAAAGTCCTCAGCTGGTGTTTATTGCACTCACATACACTAACTGAATACTTGCCCTTCTGTGCCTCTCAAATCAATACACATATTTTGTGTGCAGGTCCTTTCTTGCTTTAGGAGCAAAACAACAGAAAAACCCCACATCCCACCACATCAAATAAAAATGAGCACAGGACACACAAAATAACATTGCAGAAAGGAGACATTGTCTCTTGGAAGAAAATTGAAACTCTTCTGGGTGAGAACATTATAGCCTATGGCACTGTCATGTAGCTGCACTTTTATAATGGACACAATATAATGAGTGCTTTTCATGAAAGGTGGTTATTATATCCTAGCTGGAGGTCATACTTTGGCATATATAGAGGCAGTAATTTGTACACAGTGGGAGTTCTGCTGCTCTTCTGATTTTCTTGGTTATGTCTATATCATAAGCTATCTGCATATTCAAGCTCACATTGCTCCCCAAACTATCCTATCACCCACAATCAAGAGATGAGTATCTGAAGCTCAATTTCAACCCAAGCCCTTAAGCTCTACTAATGTCAAAGCTCTTTCCTTGATCGATCTGTAAGTGGTTTCAGTGTGGCTCTGATGGGGTTGTTACAGACCTTGAATGCAAGCAGTCTCTCTTCTCATCTCTCACAGGTCTCAGCCCTCTTGGACTCTTCTGCACCTGCTGTTTTTCTTATGCACATTTTTTTCCATGGACTGAAGTTTAAGAAAACAACCCAACCTGTCATCATGCTATTCGGTCCTTTCAGTGAGTGGCAGAGTTTGGTCTATCCAAGACAGGCTGCAGGAAGGAAATGTTTTTGGCAGGTACTGTTTTGTATGGTTCCATCCAGGTAATCATCAGTTCCCCTTCAGGGGCAAGGTACAAACCACTCATTTCTTGTTAGACTTCTCCTGTGGTACTTCTTGGAGAAGAAGGGGGCAATCTCTGGGTACCAGTCAAATGACACCTACAACATTTAGCAATGTTTCTCTGGCATGTGCCTTGGTCCTGGGAGATACTGCTTTAGATTTTGTCATGCAGAAAGAATTCTAGATGGTGGAGTAACCATTGAAACAAAACAATTTCTGATGTCAGGTCTGACTGTGCTCATCTCTTTTGTATGTCTTTGGGAGCTCAGTGAAATCTGCAGGGGTTTTGTTTGAAAACCTCATATTGTTGTCTGTTCAGCTATGAGAGAGGAAAACAACAACTATGCCAGAAGTTTTACTAAAGTATAAAAAACTCACAAGCAATCTAAAATGGCTAATAGAATAGTGCCCCATGCCCTAAACTGCAAGCAAGAAATGTTACATTGGAACTGGTACTTAATCTAGTGAAAAAAGCAGCTCTTGTACATACATAAAATTAATTAGCCATAAAATGCTCTATAGAGGCAAGCAGTCTCCATTATCCCTGAAGTTTTATTCTCTTTAATAAACAGAAATAGAACCAACATACTAAAAGTGTGGTGTTTTTTAGTAAAGCATTATTCTACAGTATTTTTGCTCTCCATCACATGACAGGTGCCTTAGGTTATTTATTAATATAACTGTTGTGTTATGGATGAAGGGGCACCTTGCACCTGTGTGGTCCCTAGTGTCTCCTGACTTGGAGCTTGGAAGGGAAATAGAGACATTTTCTGACTGTGCTCTTTAATGTGCTGGGTCTGCTCCAGAAGAAACTGCTGACTGCTAACCTCACCAGTTGTCTCAGAGAACAAAAAGCTGCACATCTCCACACAGTAGTAGGAATATCAGCACCCAAAACTGTAGCTTCTGTCTTCCTTCCTATTATCACTATATGGCAAAGCTAAGAGCAGGTTCTCAAGTGTAAGTCAGTGAATGGACCATTAAACTTCAGTTCATCAAAACTGTGCTACTATTTCCTTTCTTCTTACGCACCTACTTCTTCTCCAAGCACCTTATCTCTTCTTCAAGATTGCTGTGTCTTCATATAAATAGTCTTTGTGGATTCTGTGTCTTTTCCCTTCTCCCCAGCAGTGCTACTTCCTTCCCTCCCTAAGACTCTAGGTTTGTCAGACATTAGGTGCTGCATCTCTCCATGGTTGATGGGCTCATCATGGCACTTTACATGCCATGAATCATATAGACCTCCAAACAAGGGCAAATACATTTGCAGCTGTCTATGATCTGACTACAGTTTCATACCCTGGGACAACGTATGGTATTCATGGAGCAGAGAGGGCAGCCAGAAATAATTTGTAGTCCAGGTTTTACATGGAAATAACATTACAGACTACATAGAAATGTAATGGCATCTCTGCATGACAGGCTACTCTATACAGTAATGTTTACACAGATCTCCACTAACACTGCAATAGGCTTAGCTACTGAAATCTTGTTCTTAGCAATTTTCTTTGCTAATAAGAAGGCTCACCAAACCCATGGGAGCAGGATCCTTGGCAGTGCTTTCAATGTGCATTTTGCACAAAGTATTTTGTCATCTGCTGCTGGAAGGAAAGCTATAGCAGGCAAGTGTCATTCAATGCCTGCATACAGTTTGAACCTTTGTCGTGGTTCAACCCCTGATGGCAGCTAAGCCCCACACAGTGGCTCACTCACTTCCTCCCAGTGGGATGGGAGAGAGAATAGGAAAAGTAAAAGTGAGAAAACTTGTGGGTTGAGATGAGAACAGTTTAACAGGTAAAGAAAAGCTGTGTGCATAAGCAAAGCAAACCAAAGAATTAATTCAGCACTTCCCATCAACAGGCAGCTGTTCAGCCATCTCCAGGACAGCAAACCTCCATCACATGTGATGGTTACTTGAGAGGACAAATGCCATCTCTCCAAATGTCCACTCCTTCCTGCTTCTTCTCCCAGTTTTATATGCTGAGTATGACACCATATGGTATGGGACATCCCTTTAGTCAGTTGGAGTCAGCTGTTGCAGCTATGTCTCCTTCCAACTTTTCTGCACTCCCAGTCTAATTACTGGTGGGGTCATGTGAGATGCAGAAAAGGCCTTGACTTACTGTAAACACTGCTTAGCAACAACTAAAACATCAGTGTGCTATCAACATTTTTCTCATCCTAAATCCAAAACACAGCACTGCACCAGCTACTAGAAACAAAATTAATTCTATCCCAGCTGAAACCAGGACAGTATTGTATTGCTGATACCCAAAATAAGCATCATGTTAGAGCTTGTAATTATTTCTGACATATTCTTGATGCTGGTATATCTTGAGAATACGTTCAAAGTACATGGGAAGACACACAGTAAGCTGGAGATGGATCATTCACAGGAGCCAAGAAATCATGAAACAAACATGGCTTCAGTTTCTGTTCAGGCACCAGGGTGTTATGTGAGAACAAGTTTGTGCTGTTACTTTTTGGCTCCCATGACACCAGAAGACCAAGGTACAAGATAAAGATATCTAGAAGAGCAAAAATATCTCCTTTCTGGAGGATGGGCAGGAAGAACAGCATGGCCAGCAAACCACTCTGTATAAGTGTAGCTCCTGAGTGTTTTTCTAGTACCCCAGATGTTCTCAGGGTTCCCCCCAAACCCCCTGAACTAGGGAGGAAATAAGAGTCAATGAATGCAGCTTTGAATCAACTGAGCAGTGATGTCTATATGTGTCCAGCAAACTTCTAGTACACAGAGAAATAACATTCCCAGGCGATGGTAGTGCAAATGAGCAATAAGTTCCTCCTTGGGATAGTTATGTGCCAAAAAAATGCACACAATACAGATAATTATGAAAGAAAACACTGCATTGCCCTGTGCAAACAAGCTCTACACTCTGCTTCTCTTCAAGGCCAGGCACAGTGACAGATTAAGCACAAAGGACTTTGGATTCTGTCTGATATAGGTTATACCTCCTAAAATAGCTTAAAGACCTTGCAAGATGGGCTGTTCCCAGCAGACAGTAACAGGAGCAGTAGGTCTCAGCTGTGCTGTGTGCAGCATAATGGTGGCCTGGGGCATTCTTCACAGCCTCTTTTTTATTTGCTTGTCTTTTTTTCTGATTGTGTAGACAAATATATAGGGATCATATTTAAAGGACAGCGTCGACACCCCAAAGTAGCTGAGGGCAGCACTGCCCCAGGGCAGAAAGCAGGAGGCAGTAGTGTGGTCAACCTGATAAGGTGTAAATGGATACCACAGGGGCCACCGACCTTCAGGAGAGAAGAGCCACCCACTATGTTAATACTACTCTTGGGCTCCACTTTTCTGTCACAGTTGGATGATTTGACCATGATTACCACCATCCAAATCTGGTGTCAGTGAGAAAACAAATGTTTTCATCTTTAATGTTCTGGGGTATCTGAATTGAAAGTAAAACTCACTTCCATTCCAAACCAGCAAGTATGGTAACATCTGGGGTTAAAAAAAAGAGAATTCAGTAGATTTTAAATGTCTTGTTTACAAAAAAGAGAAATAATTTGTTCAGATTTTCACATAACATTTCTTTCACTTTATATTATAATTTTAAAAGAGAAGGGAGGATTGCATGCCTATGAGACTCTATTTTTTCCACCTTCATGATGCTATCTCATAAAAGACATTACTTCTCACTACAAATCATGTTTCACGATAAAATGAAATGTTCCAAACCAAAACCAAAACATCTGTATCAACCCTAGTATGCTTTGTTCTGCTATGATCAAACTGCTCAATTGTATATTTTTTATCTGAAGCATTTTTATTTTCTGTCTCCTTGTATAACAGAACATTATGAATTTATTTCCTTTCCTTTTCTAGCTCAGCAATGAGGCATTTTCCAGCACAAAAGAATTTTTGACTCAGCTCATCTTAAAACCCCACCAACTACTATAATTGCCCCAAGTGCATCCTAAGAAATGTTTAAACAGTGGTAAACTGGAGAGAGGCTGAGAAACCTAATTTAGTAGCTATCCAGGTTTCTCATGCCCCTTACTAGATATTCTAAAGGATCTGATTGCAGAAAAATAAAAAATAAATAATAACCTCCCCCCCCCCCCCAANTAAAAAATAACCCCCCCCCCCCCCAAATCACTAAAACAAAGGAGTAAGGAAGCCTGTAATTATTCATGAGACAAGAGTAACAGGTGTTTGTAGAACAGCTCACATACCAAAGGACTGTACAGATGGTAGACTCAGGAACTCCATGTTAGTGTGTTCCCAAGTACCTGGAGTAAGAGTGGAAGGATTTAGGAAGCTGCATTCTATTTCATTAATGGCTTGGGCCAGGATTTCATTTGCTGCTTCTCCCAGATCAGCACTTTCAAGTGACTGAAACAGTCACTGCTACTGAAACAGTCACACTACTGCTGTCTTCCCTATATTTCTTGGTTTCAGAAGAGCCTTGCCATGCCATTTCATGATGATCCCATGTTGTGCTTCTCTTTCTGTCATGGTAACTCATGCTAAAGCAAAATGATCTTTGTTTCTGGTGAAAACTGATTCAGGGCTAAACCAACAGAGGAAAAAATAAATTCTGTGTCTATCAAGAGCTCATTATTGCATTAATAGGATATTAATAACTTGTTTACACTGGAAAAACAGAAAGGAAATGTCATTTATCAGTATGAATACTCTCAGTATTGCTGCACATTTAATTAATGCTTTGCATTTAAAAGTCTCTTTTTTTTTCTCTCTCTCTCTCTAAGCAAACACAGTTTATTTAACCAGAAACAGAGTTCCTCTCTCATCAGAAACAACACAAAAGGTCTCAGATCTGCCCTGATAGGAAGCAGTCTCACGCATTTGTGAGGTAAGAAATCATTCTAGGTTGGTGTTTTAACAGGGCTTGGGGTGGCTGCACCCTGCTTCCTGCCTGACTATTACAGCTTTCCACTACAGAGGGCTGCTGAAGGACTTTTTAGGATGTCAGGCAACGATAGGACTCAGGGGAATGGATATAAGCTTGAGGAGGGTAGATTTTGGCTGGATATTAGGAGGAAGTTCTTCACCATGAGGGTGGTAAGACACTGGAACAAGTTGCCCAGAGAGGTGGTGGAAAGCCCATCCCTGGAAGTTTTAAGACCACGCTAGATGGGGCTCTGAGCAACCTGATCTAGGGGGTTAGAACTAGATGATCTTTAAGGCCCCTTCCAACCCTAACAATTCTGTGATTCTATGATTCTTGCTAGCAAGCCTTGCTCCCACATCACCTACTCTAGCTTTACCATTTGCCAGTGCTTCTTCCACTCTCTGCAGCATGATGAGGACAAGTCTTCTCCCAAGAGCAACTGCAGCAGCAGTGAGGAGGCTTGGGCATGGACATTGCTCTCATCATGGCCCAAAGGCTTTCTGAGAGCTGAGCTGAAGTACAGTGACAAGAACAGGCAGCTCAGCAGCCTGTCAGTTTAATTGGTATGAAAGAGAAGTCAGGCTGTAACACAGCACACAGCACAGCCATGGGTGTACAGCCTGAGGTTAATAACAATATTGGCACAGTCTTCTCCATTGAGACTCATTGAATAGCAGCAGCAGAGTCACCCCTGCACCACTTTCTTGCAGACTCCTTTCTCATTTAGCTTCTCCACATTCACTTGCTTTGACTTTGGACACCTATCTCTGGAAAATACACTGATTTTCCTTTGAAACAGGATACTGCTTGCAGTATCTGCTGAGATTATATGAGCTGATGGGACCAACAAGAGAGAGAGCTGCAGTGCAGCTTACACTCCAGTGCAGCTTACACTCCAGAAAGCCCCCAGAAAATGCCACTCTAATTGAATATGTCTGCTTATACATATATATATATATATACACACACACCTTGGGCTTAAACATCAGACCTAAGGATGTGAGATAACCCAGGGGAACACTGCAGAGATACACTTTTGTACCTTGATATGGGCTTGTACAGGGTGAGGTATCAATTTGCTAATTAAATGCTGTCAACAGCAACTCTGAAATCACACTAGAAGCATCTTATAGTATAGCTGTAGCCATAGGCTAAGAATGAACCTGTTATTAATGAAGATAATTAGGACAACAGAAGCTTGTCATTGCTTCTCTTGAGTTTTGCTTCTTTTCTGTAGCACAAGGTACTACCATTTCCAATCCACAGCCTTCAAGAGAACTGAATCTAGTTCTTCAGGATTTGGAGTCATCAAGTCATTAATTTTTTCTCTTACTTTCATTAAACAATATGACACAAACTGTAGAGTAACTGCTTTGTTTGCTAACCATTAATTATTTCAGGCACTAAATTAGCACCTGATCAGCTTCTCTTGCAACATACAGTTAGCTTGTCTTGTAAACATTTCAACATAAAGTTTGTTTGAGATGTTATTTAGAAAAATACACATGTATATAGTCCTTTTCCCACCAGTGCTGTAACAGCCCAAAAGAGGGATATAGGCAATATCTATAAATCATGAAAGGCTAACAGAAATGAGCAGGAACTGGTTTGTTCAGGTGTTTGTTGTTTTGGGTTTTGTTTGTTTGTTTGTTTTTTTAGCAAGAACTGGATTACATCAAACAACAAAATGTAGAGGGGAAAGTAAAAGCACACAAAAAAAGTAACTGCTACTTCACACAGTATATATCTATTCTGAGGAACTCCATTGTGTAGATGAATTTTGTAACTGATACAGCCCAAGTAACTACATGTTGGCACTCAAAAGAATCTTTCCTGTTAGAGACACTACATTTGCACTGAATGCAAGCCTCGTGGTTTTCTCTTCTTCTGCCCAAATCAGACAAAGTACCATTCTTCCCTCTCATGGGAATTTTCACATTGTCTCTTGACCCAAATACCATCTGCACTTCCTTTTGTTACAAGCCTGGACTGTGTCCCCTGGGATATAAGTTTTCTACAGTTCACAGAAAGTAAGTAACACATCTGGTAAACTTTTGCCCAATTATCAGAAAGTAAAACCAAAGTGCTTTTCACCTGCTGTCTCAGAAGAATCTCAGAATATTTGCATCTAGTATCTTCCTCTTCAAAAGATCCACTCAAAACATTTCTAGAGCTTTCATGTTTGCATTTAGACAGGAAAATTAGTCTACCTATGGGGTTATGCAGCACATGAGGAGGCTCAGACTGCATCATTATTAGCTGAATGGCTTTTTGACTAGAACAGAGAGGCACTCCAATTTGATCTGTTTCCTATTTGAATTACATAAAACCCTGAAACTCATTGGAAATGGGGAGAGATTTTAAACAGTGTTGTGAGTTGCACTTAAGTGCATTTTATACGAAGTGACACAAAGCAGTCTTCAGGTCCTGCTACATTACTGTTTACCTAGCATGATTAGGACTGTTTAGGTCCTTCTTCATGCCAACTAGCAAAAACAATATAGTGCTGTCCATACTATATAATCATAGAATCATTATGGTTGGAAAAGACCTAAAAGACTGCCATTAACACAATCTGCAAGAACAGGAGGAAAAGGAACAGGCTCAGAGCATTAGGATACATCAGGCACACAGGAATACTCTGTGCTTTGACAAGCAAAGTGTTCTGGGGTGCAGCATTTGGGCTTACCAAACTGGCTCTGAGAGCTTTCTAGCAGTTCAAATATCTTGTCCTAAGCCTACCTTAGTGATGACTCTTACAATATTTTGTAGGCACAGTATGGCTGCCACACATCACGGGCTAGGAATTTTTAGGATACTTTGGGAATGTTTGTGTGTGTATGCATGCAGCTGTGTGTTTAGATGGACATGCTGGGGCTTATCCAAGAAGATTTTTAGATGTCCTTTTGCTTCTAAGATATTTGCCTTGATGTGATAGGATTTTATGAAGACCCAGTGGACACAAGAGGTGACTGCCACAATTCCAAGCACAAGGGCAGAAATGCACATGTCCTCACAATGTCCCCAGGCACAGCTGAGTGTTTGTGGGAAAAGAGAGTAAGTAAATCTTCACCGCAGGAGACTGTGGTCTGCCAGGCTCCATGAAACCTAGGACACCTCTATGCAGCCTGTAGGTGGTTGAAAATGCCTATTGATTCTCTAGATGGAGAAAATAGTGTTGGGACACTATAGGAAAGGGAAGTGCCTGATGGAGGGTGGGTCACATTTAATAGAAAGAGTCATACAAAACACTTGACTCTGCACCAGCCAGGTTAAAAATATCTATGTGCCTATGTCAGCTTCCTTTTATTTTTTTCTTAGAATAGCAGTAATGACCTTGGCACAAAGCATTGCCTAGAGACAAATGACCAGCTGGGATTAATGGTCCTTGACTTAATTTCTGCCCATCAGCACCTCCCAGCCAGTCATTAATCCTGCTGAAATGCTCTGTGCATTGATTATTATTGATTCATTCATTGATTGTGTCCAGGGCCTGAAGTTAAGAGGCTGAAGTACCAAAGGCACCCTGGAGACTCTTCTAATAAGATGAGTTTACTTAACTCATAGACTATTTGAGGTGCTTTAGAAAGAAGCATTAAAAAAAGAGGTAGAAAAGGCAAAGAGCACTTACAGGACAATGAGACCTAGACTCCTCTGGCTATTAGAGTTGATGGCATGTATCAAATTACTTTGAATAGGCCTGGTATCTAAAGCAGGAGCCTAGATGAATCTGACATGTATTGTAAGTGTCACCTCCCAAGGAATAGTAAGATTCCAAGCAAGAAAGCTTACCAGATCACCCATGCCTAGGGCAGAGAAGGCATTTGGGGTGTTAATGTCCCATCTCCCTTACTGGAGTCATCTCTGTTTTCTTTAATTTCAGAAACACAGTGATTCTCTTTTTCTGCAGGTTACCTGGACATACTTAGTTCTGTTTCTCCTTGCACATGTTGCTGTCTGACCTCTTCTCTTCTGCAAGAAGCTGCATCTGAATAATTAAGGTAGCATCCTTCAGGAAATCAGATTGATTGGTTTTAGTACCAGCTTTATGACAAGATTTACAAACTGCAAAGAAGAGGAAAATCATTTTAAAAGAGGATATGATTTAATAACCTTCCACCTATATATTTTCTTTTCAAGTTGCCCTCCTGGAATTCAATGCAAAGGATAAATTGAAGTGAACAGCAGCATCTTTGGGTGAGTTCTTTCATGTCTTTTGATGTTAGAATATATATCAAATGGCAGGAATGTTCAAGAAAGAGAAAAGTTGTGGTTGAAAGTATTCCCAAATACACATTCCTGAGGTGCTTCCAAAATGCTGATGGCTGCCAAGTACCCCATGGTGATCCAAACACAAGTTGTCCTGCTTCTGAAGAATGTGTGTAGAATTTTCATAATAAAAAAGAAATAAGGTAATGTTGGCTGAGGAATTGTTTCTGTGTTCCAGATTTTCGAATCATTTGAAAGAATTATTAACTACAACAGGAAGAAGAAATTTTGAGGCCATAAAGGGCAGAGAGTTCTAGTTCCTGCCTATCTCTGTCCATTTATTTATTGCTATGTAATTCTGTTAAGTCTTAGAATTGTTTTCTGTTTCACATATCTTACCCTTAAATGTGATTACAGATTTCTTCTTCCATAGGACACATTTTTTAATGATGTATAGTACACTGAGGCCTTTGCATAGGAAAGGTCTCCTACCATGATATTGTAAATGAGCAGTGAAGGAGTTTCACTTCTCCAGGCTATAAATTTGTGAGCTATTTCTTCAGAAACAATAACATTGTCATAATCAGTTTCTTATAAAAATAAGGTCTTGTGTGGGAGAACAGAAAACAGACTTGAGAAAGTTGTGATCTCTATGAGACTGAGCTCAGCTCTCTAGAACATTTTTCTTTTGAAACTATGGGTCTGTAATAAAAACTGATGCCTTAGAGATATTGTGGGTACACATATAAATATATCCATCAGAGTTTATTAGGGTCATCCTCAGTCAAGGGAGAGAAATAGGAATTTTCAGGATGTGATTTAGTGAATCTGTTTAACGTGTTCACCTTAAGAGGAGGTGGCATCTAGGATCCACTGCTTTGTTTGCTTTAACATCTAATGGGACCTTGGGTATCTAGGGCCCTAGTGTTATTTTGAACATCCACAGCTAGGCAGAAAAATCTCATTTCTAGTGCATGCTAATTGTTACCAAGACATCCACAGTCTAATGAACCAATATAACAGAGGTACAAATGAGACTAGGTCCAGATTGTCTTCTAGAGCAGAACACTATCAATTCAGTTCTTTATCCCTCCTCTTTTTTGTAGACCAATCAGTGTTCAACCAGTCTGCTGGTCTTGAACCTATGTTTTCAGTCTCACGGATGAGTTCTGCAATCAGTGAGCTATTGGATAAAGGAAGATAACAGGGACATTAAAGCAAAAACCTTAATGAATGTAATCCATGCTATGTGACCACCTACTTTCTTCCCTTCAACTGAATCTACTGAACTTTTTGTGACTGTTTTCCTTGCTTCTGGAATACTGCATCTGATTAACAGTAACTTGGCCGTGCTCTGAAATCTCCACAGGGGTCTACTATGTCCTTTCAGATATTCAGATAATTTGCTCTTCTCAGTACTGCTTTCCTCTCATTTTCATTTTTTTTTTAGAACTGCTGGAAGGGTTTTATAGCCTGCACAGTTCTGTACAAAGACATTAGTGACAAAGACAAGTGAGTGTTACTGCTAGTGTCATCCTGAGCAGTGATTTGCCACATCTTAAACTCATTTCCCATGTCTGTAAATCTATAAAGCTGTGAGATTCCCAAAGTAAACAAATGTAATCTTTTTTGGAAGACAGAATGCATTGGCAGGTAAGTCTTAATGATAATTACCTCTAATTAGCACTCTCACTACATGACAAATCTTTTAGTCACAGCAGAGTATCATTTGAAAATGTGCATACTCTTGTTCTGCCTTTGAAAACATCAAAGAAAAATCATTTAGTTTTACTCTATTGCCATAATTTTTCATTAAAAGCAGGAGGAAGCAATGAGAGGTGAAAGGTGGAAAATGAGAAGTGGCTTTGAGGAAAGGAGGTCTACTTTAAATGAGGATTGTACACCATTCTGCAGCTGGTTTCCTATTTCTGACAGGTACTATCTCACCCTCATCCACTCACATCCAAAGCCTCTTTATAAGCATTATGGAGAGGTTTAATTGTGAATGGTTACTGAGAGATACTGAGCTCACTACATCAGGCATTCCCTGACTGGGAATTGAACATGAGGTGTGGGGAATTTTTGTGATGAGCAGCACTTTGAATGAGTGAAACGTGGGATGTAATACAAAGGTAATTTTAAACTGGGATACCTTCACTAAATTACACAAAAACATGCTTTCATATAACTTTACAATGGCTGAGGTTGGAATGGACCTGGTTGTTAGATCTAGCACAGTACTGTGGGCTGAAAAGCAGGTTTTGTTCACCTTCCTATGATTCTGACTGTTAGTGGCTTTTCACATCATGCACACATGTACACATGTTTATTCTGAGCCCTTATCTACATCTAGAATGTTAATTGGAATTCCAACATTAATTGGAATTTCCTGGAATGTGCCCAGGCAGACTTGTTTTTCTTTCTCAGGAGGAAAAAATTCCCTTTTGTGGGCCTAGGAAGGGGAGTCGATTCACCATATTCTCTTATGCCAAGGAATGAGGAATGACAGACAAAACAAGAAGAAAGAGGGAAATGACCAAGGGTTACAGAGATTATCAACTTTCCCTTCCATCCTCTACACCAGACTTCCAAAATGCTGAGTACACATCTCCTGTTGACCTACATGGCCACTAAGTAACTCAGATCTGAGAATGTATCCAGATCTGTCTAAGTCTTTTTATTCTGACCACAATCTAGCCTTTGTTTTGGCACTGTAGAATGAAATGATTGACTGTAGTGGATTATGCATTCCAGTTTATACCATGGCCAAATTATGACATAGTAAAACCCTCAACAGTAAGAGCTATTGTTTAATCACAGAACATTAGAGTGTGAGGGCTTCAGAGAAGAAAAACAGAGTCCTTGTTTCAAGAGAAAAGAGGAATAGGTTCATCTCAATTAAAAGTTGCACTTAGGTCAATTTATAGCCTCTCAGAGCACTCTACC
This sequence comes from Bucco capensis, assembly GCA_013396975.1. NCBI lineage: Eukaryota > Metazoa > Chordata > Aves > Piciformes > Bucconidae > Bucco > Bucco capensis. The sequence continues at coordinate 604,809 of VWZO01010925.1, forward strand.
CACAAATGTGTCATTATTTATTTTGAGCACTCCTACTGTTGCTTGTCTGGTAAAAAGCTATCCACACAAAGGTTGACTGCCAACTCATTCTAGATTTGTCAGGTTTCCCATTTGATATGATCCCACACTCAGGGACCACACAGACTTTGCAGTAATCACAGAGAAGAAGCTTACCTCCTGTTACTCAAAGCTCAAATTTATCCCTCCTTCTTTTTTTGTGTTCTATTGTAGTTCCAAGCTACTGCTCTGGTGAATGAAAAGGGACAGATATCTCCAGAGGGAAACTGAGAACTTCAGATTGCTGAATTGTCTTTAGAGAAATGCTTCCTTTCTGTTGGATAGAGAAGGAATGCAGGGTAGCTCCATACCTAATTTAGTTGCACTCATTAAACACATTTTTTTCAGTCTGGGTGAATATGAGCTGTCTGTAGGTGTTATTCTATGATAGTCAACAAACTTAAAAGCAGCCAGAAACCTCATATGATGCATCCAGTGTATCACAAAGTAGTACCAGGCCATTCCATCCATCAAAATGAATTTTCATATCAATTTATATTCTTTCTGTCTCTAAATCTAGCTGCTGTTAGAGGAAAAGCCCATTAGAGCACTTTAGTTTCTAAATATTTAAAATCTACTGCTGACTGGACTGATACATTTTTACTGTATTGAGGATGTCAGCAAAATAATGACAAGATTTTTAAATGCTGGTTTTGATAAATTTTAAATGCATTTCTAGGAAATTATCATTACTGTCAGGGATTTCTGACCACTATTTTAAGGGTGTATCAGAGCTTTTCTCAAGTTCCTCTTTAATAATTTAAGATGAAAATTTGTAAGTTTTACAAGTTTTTCTTTTTATCTATGTATTTCACCCATTGTCATTATCCAAAATGGGATTAAGCAATACTTTAAACCCTGTTACCCCCTTCTCTATCTAATTATCAGAATCTCACCAGCTGCAGCTATTAAACCTAAGGCACTACACAGGTGGAGCACCAGCTGAGCATATCATAGCATGCATCCTCATCCCATGAAGCTGGCACCACACACAATAACAGCCACATTACCATGTTGTCCATATGTCACCAGTGCCAATATCTGGAAGGTTAAATTATCCATGTGGTTCTGCTTGCTTTTCCATCTCAGTTTCATTTTCTGGTTCTCCTGATTTTTGCCAGCACAAGTTTCTATGTTTCTAATTCTCCATATGTGAACATTTGCTTTTCTGTGGAATAGATTTCTTTAGTGTAAATATTTGAAACAGAAACTTTTCCCTCCATATTTTTATATCAGGTTTTTTAATTTAAAAATCAACTGACAGATCTCTTTACATTCATAATTTGCTAGTATTTTTCTTAACGACAGCAAAACAGGAGCTCACAGTACCTCTTGGTTTTGCCTATGGATAGGTTTATTTTCTTGCTTAGTTGCATTTTGTTAATTACTTTTCTTGTTCTTTTAATCTCAAAGATATTTTCTGTTTCCCTGTTTCTTTGTGGGTTTTTTCTTTGCCTATTTTATTCTTTCAATGTCTTTGCCCTTCATTTTCAGCTACTATGACTTTATTCACTTTGTTCTTTTCATTATCTCTCTTTTTTGCTGTTGATTCAAAGTAGATTACATTAGATTACACTGGAGTTGAATCAAGGAATATTCTATTTTGTCATCAAGGAATATTCTGTCATAGTTTCAAAATCTTTCATTTTTTTCCTAGAAAATATATAAATTCAAGTGAGTGGAACTTACTGAAAAAGAAAAGAGTGTAAAGTTTTATGACTATGTGAAGTAAAGAGAATCCAGCACTCATATTCAACTTGAGGAAGTCTTGCTAGCTTCAAACATCTCATTTCAAAGTTTAATTTGATTTTAGGATTTTTTCCTGGCATGCTAAAGGTTGACAGAAAGTAGGCAGGATTTTTTTGTTTCTTGGGAAAATGAAATCACTAGAAGTTGCCAATATTTCAAAGTATCTTAAAGACTGATGGGATTAGGAGAACATTAATCCTCTTGGTTTGGAGTGAGTCTTTAGTTCTGCCTACGTGCTACACATAAGTTGTGCTTCTCCGAGTGCTTTGCTCAGATAACTTCAGACTCCTGATAAATATTGCTGCCTCCTGAAACCTCTAGGTATTTTCTCATTCTCACTTGCATTTTACAAGGCTCTGCCTCAGATTACCTCTGAAATTCTGACACAATTGCATTGTCTGATCCAGCTGAGTTTTCCTATGGGCTGACAGAACACCAGATTGCTGTTCATGAACAGATGTATCAAGCTGTTCAAAGCCAGCATCTCCAGTGATGCTAATTCCTCTTTAGGCACTGACTGTAGTGCTCATTATCATAGTACCTGTGCCTCCAAAACATCAATAAAATAGACTCTGCTCTGAGACAGAGAAATCTCACCACTCAAGCTTTCATGATGTGGTGAGTGGAGCTAAATTAAGGTAGAATCAGTGAGAACCTGAAAATAATAGCCTTAGGTTTTTCCCACATTAAAGACTGAGGCAAGTCACCAGAGCAGCTCTGTTAACTTTCTTCTCTCAAATTTGCCCTGAAGGAAAATTCCACTATTTACTCTTTAGGCATAGAGCCTAAAGAGACAGCATAAATAGACCAGCCTCATACTGATATCCTGAACACAGCAGGACTCAGCAGAGAGAGGCTATTTTGTTCTTTCAGAAACTAAAGCCTACCTAACCAAAGTCTACCTTCCCAGTGAACTTGATGCCCAAGAGCAGCTCAGTTTCTCAGTTCATTCTCCCCTACATGAGGAGAGCATACCTGCTCCATATTACACTATCTGCTATCTGCTATTACACTACCCCTCTCCCATGGGCTCAGACAGTAAAGCCAGCAGGTGCCAAGATCAGCTCCTTGGGGTTCTTCTGGAACCCTCATCTTAGATTTTGCTCTTCAGAGCAACTCACCAGTGCCAAGAGCTGGCACCTCAATGCTCTTGGCTATATTACTCTTCTGATCTGAGCCAAACAAAAGGTGTCATTTACATCACTTGACTTTAACCAACCCTGCAGCTGATCTTCACTGAAAATGTTTGATGGCACTCTTTAAAATCTTCCCACATAATGCTATAGACAAGATGTTATGTGTGTGAATACTAATGAAATTTAAATGTCATGAATGCAAGATCACATTTAGAAATTGCTAAAAGTTCAGAATAATCCAGATCCTCAAAGACATTTGAGGATGTAATTTCTTGAAACTGATAACACCTAAGAAGTTAAATCCCTTTGGGACAGACATGTTCTGTGTAATTGCAGGACATTGTTCTGAATGGAGACCAGGCAATTTGCTGTCAGACCTAAGAGGAAGCTTTTGTTGTTATTGACCAACATATCTTCCAGTTTTCCTAAGCATTGTCTTTCAGTCCATTGCTCATGATCATGAGTCTGAGGAATCTGAGTGCATTTCTAGCCCTCACAAAACCACAAAATAAGTCTTGGAAATAATACCAGGCTACATGGAATATAGGATACAGCTCAACAAGAAAAGGCAAACAACTTTCCCATCTCATTAGTATTTCTGTCTTTAATGAAATAACACTCACTGACAACTGCTTGTTCTTGCAGTTCTTCCTTTTAGGGTCTTTGCCATCTGAGATGTCTGAGTATTCCTTTCCTAGAAAACATTAACATCTGCTGACACTGACCTTGACCTTCTTTACACTGTAATATTCTTGAAGCATTGCATTCTACAAGCACTTTACACACCAAATCCAAGCAACTGTACACTTAGGTTTCCTCTCTAGGAAAGTCATATTTTATCATGTCCCTAGGCTTCACTATCTAGGAGAATAAATTATGTTTATGTCACCCAACTACAGTCCTAATGTTTTGTAAGCTGTTCTGTGACTCCCTCAGGTAATATATTTCAGAGTTGGGTGTAATATAAAATGAAAAATAGGTTTATGGGAACTTTCTTATTTAAAATACTTACAGGAGTGACTGCTTTTGCTGTGCTGCTATGCAGCTTTTCCAGGATGCAGCATCAGGATAAGCAGCCACAGTAGACAAAATCTGTTTATTTTTAATTTATTTTTTATTGTACCAGTCTGAAACACTTGGCACTCCATGAAGTTTAAGACAACAACATCAAGCACATCATTGCTAAGTAAACATACAAATTAAACAAGCTTATAAATCTCCAGGTCGTATTCCACAGACAGTTCATTGGCAGATCAGCCCCAAAATTGTTGGTCTAACTCTTTTCTCTCCATGTCTTTGTTTATTTTTCCTTTCTTTCTCCATCTCAGGTAAGTCAGGTTTAGGCTTTGAAGCAAGCAGTTCCTTTCCTCATTTGTACACTGTGTAGGGGAATTCAGTCCTCATCTCTTCCTTGCAACTTCCACTGCTGAAGGCAACACATTCACTAATCCTTAGTGTCACAGCTGGCATTTCTCTCACCTGCCTTAAGATACCTTCAGTCTAGGTATGTCCATCTGAGCTGGTCAGCTTTGTCTCCCTTTATAGTCAGTATGGAGAAGCAAGTACTTTTGGCATATTAATTCCCCTGGCTTGTTTTGGCTATCCACTTAAGGATAAAAGGAACTGTATCTTAAATTGTCTGTACAATAATAGCTGGATTTCCAGTGGGCTGTTCAGAATAACCAGCTCAGGAAGATGTGGCTGCTTTTAGTCAAGAGAAGCTATACCACTTATAGCTTGGTGACCATTTTCTATTTAGAGGATCTCCATCCATTTAGGTAAGCCAGCTTTCTGCTCACTTTATACCTTGGAAACAACACAGAAGTTCAGTCAAAATGTTGCTGGTAATATAAGCCCTCCAGGAAATCTCACAGACATGTATGAAACCAAGTCAACTGGTCAGTGTAGTGTACTCACTGCAACACAAAAGGTAACTCTCCTTCTAATTTCATTATAGCCAGACTTTAAAGTCCTATTCAGTGTTTATTAGTAAACATCAAATGATACAGACCAGATCTTTTAGATGATACTATTCCTGAAACAATAGTTATGTGTGATTGCAGGATTGAATTAACTTCATCATAATCTAACTCTGCTGAAATGTATGGTTATATCTCCCTTAATAATAGCTTGCACCTGTCATTTCCAGGCATTTTATCTTTATTTCTGAGACAGGACAAACTTTCCACCTAGGACAAAATTTGATTTTTATACATTTTTTTCTACTTGTTTAAAACCACTGAGAGTTTTCTTTGATTATCCAGGTAAGGTTGATTTGAATTGTCGTCAGCAATCAAGAATTAAATTTGTCTTTGTCAGTTGGTTATGGCCACTACAATAAATCACATCTTCAATTAGCTGCCCTTTACTAAAACAGGTGTTTGAGGTAGAAGAAATAATCCTTTGATGAAAAGTATGTTTCCTTGTCACTGACAATAAAGAACATTTGACTTGGCTTAATCCAGTCAGTCGACTTTTGGTTGGTTCAAGTTGCATAAGAGGAGTTTCACCTTTGACAGAAACATAACTGGAAATGTTTCCAGTTGTGGAAAGCTCAGAGAAAGAAAAAGGCCCACAGAGTGCTCTTACTATCCAGTACTTGTCAGACAGTCACTGCTGGTCTGAGAAGATACAGAAAAACAAACGAATTCAGGCATGTAAGGCTATAAATAAGCCATTTAATAAATCTGAGTAATTTGAGACTTAAAATGCTTGAAATTACTGACCTACAAAAATAAGATCCTTCCTGCTTCATTCCTGCTTATCTAGCACCAGAGAAGAGGGATAGTCCACTCCTTCCTGACACTGTGAACCTCTCAGGCATGGGATACCTCAGCCAGAACTTACATTTGCCTTGAGAGTGAAACAAACCACTATCCCAGCTCCCAAAACTCTGGGAAGATCAAGGTCTGGGGCTGAGTTGTGCATCTGGATCAGATCCAAAGTGAAAGTTCACCTCACAGTTTCATTTTTTTGGAGAGAACACAGGAATTTGATCAACAAACCTATGAAGAAAATCCTGCTTTTTCTGGGGAGATGAGGGAACCAAATCCTTTTATCTTTCCTCAGGTGACCAGACCCATTCTACTCAAGCTTTGTTCTGTAATAGCTTACAGTATACTCAGCATTGTCTAAGCAGAGAAGTGAACATCAGGGAATGCCATTGTTGGAATAATCTCACTCCTTTTAATGTTAATAGTTCTACCAATCCTTGGAAATCAAGAACAAATAGGGTCGTGGATAAATGATGCAAATATTGCACAATGCATGAACTGCTGTTGCCAGTAGGTGCTTAGGGATAGATGTCCTACATGAAAAATGGGATATGAATTTAGATATTTACTTCTAGAAGCACTTGTATTATTTTGTTCACTGATAGATTGGGAAAAAAACTCTTGGAAAGGTGTTGTTGCATTGTCTGGATGAATGGCAGCAAGTAGTTTACAACATTTATGAAAAAAGGATTCAGCCTCATATTTATAACTGCAAGGCAACCCAAATGCCACGGAAAAGCAGTCTCCAAAACAGAGGCAAACAGGTTTTGCAGTGGTCACCACTGACTTGAAAGCCTTATGGAAGCAGCTGCTCCTGAATATCCTTTTAAGCCCACTGAGCTTTGCTCCAGCTGTTAAAAATAACAATGTTTTTCATCCTCCACAATAATCGGATATAGCAGGGCAGTGCTGGAGGAGTGGCTTCCTAAAAAAGCTTTGGTTATATAACAAAAATGTGCCTTGGCTCCCAAGTCACGAAGATGCCAGGTGGGTCTGGGCAGCAGCCTCTCACCACTCCCTTGCAACTCACTGTGCTGACAGTGGCATCTGCTGCAGGGCTCTGACACCTCTGCACCTTGGCAAACTGCTGCAGACCTTTCTGCAATGCCTGGATTTGATGTCCTTTCTGCCCTTCTGTGTGAGAGGGTCACAGAAAAAGTCTGTGTGTCTGTACCTCATCAACTGTAGATCATTTACTCCTTTGGTGCCACTGGCTTTGTAAAGATATTCTGGACTTGGCAGTGTCCAGCAGGGAGACAGAGCACAGAGCCAGAGCAGCCACATCCATGTCATGGATGCATTCACAGCAGTCACCACGCAGAGCCCCTCTGTTGGTGTCTGGACCTCTGGAGCTGAGTGCCAACAACCACCCTGAGATGATGCACCACTTTCCTCTCTCCTGCCTCCCAGGAGCCAAATTGCCACCCACCTGGGATACATTCCTGAAGTCATATTTTCAGAACAAGAGATCACAAGTTTCCCAGCAGCAAAGCACTTAAGCACCAGCACAAGCTGAAACATTTGAACAATCCCTTTGGAATTCAGTAGGACATTTCACACTGTTAAGTGCTTCTCTGGATTGGTCTCAGACTGAGCTCGAACTTTGCTGTTTTACTTACCCTAAGATTAACTAAGAATTAACAAAAGTGGAAACAGCTAAAACTTTCCTCTCAAAGAAGCTGAAAATGAAGACAAATATTTCCCTGAAGATTTACCAGCACCAGGTTCAGAAACTGATGTGGAAAAATGGGACTTATTTCCTACTTATTTTTAGCAGCAAACTTCAGCTGATATTCCTCTGTATGCTCAGAACTGCACTATATGTTGTAGCTGGGCTTTGCTGGGTGTAAAAATCCAGAGGCAACTGGCAAAGTAATAACTGTCTTAATTAAAAGAAATTAATTCAGCTGATATTAACTGAGTGTGCATAGACAAGATAGGGTTTGTTTTATGATTATCTCATGCCAGCAAAACTCCAAGAGTTGAGAGAGAAGACACTTATCCAGTCAAACACCTGATAAATGCATTCCACCTCAGGGCATTTTTTGGTCTTTGAAGTCATATCAGACCTGGCTTGCACAAAATGCAGTAGAGATAGGCATTGGAAGGCACTCAGAAAATATGTTTCTCTCCTCAGAATAATTTTTCTAATGCTGACCATGACTGAAGCCAGCCTGCTAATATTAAGGGGGAAATTGCTTCTGTGAGGGTCCTTTTGGCAGACACATAGTGTGTAGAGTATATCCAGGCTTTTTAGATACTTACCCATACACCATAAGAATGTCAAAGAGTTCCAAAGTGCATGCCATGTCTACACTGTCTGAACATCTTGAAGGATTTTAAAGAAAAGAAGTTAATTTTCAAAGACTTCATACTAAACCAAGCAGAAACCCTGAGGTTAAATGTTGGACTATTCGTTTTCCTCAAAGGTGATCTGTTTCTCATCTTCTTGTAGAATCACAGTATGATTTGAGTTCGAAGGGACCTTAAAGATCATCTACTTCCAAGCCTCCTGCCATGGACAGGGACACCTTCCAGTAGACCAGGCTGTTCATTCATCCTGGCCTTGAACACTTCCAGGGATGGCACATCCAGAGCTTCTTCATGTAACCTGTTCCAGTGCCTTACCACCCTCACATTAAATTCTTCCTCACATCTAATCTACATCTACCCTCTTTCATTTTGAAACTGTTACCCCTTGTCCAAAGACTATATGCCCTTGTAAAAAGTCCTTCCTTTCCTGTAGACCCTCTTTAGGTAGTGGAAGGCTGTTTTAAGGTCTCCCTGAAGCCTCCTCTTCTCCAGGATGAACAACCAATTCTCTCCACCTGACTTCATATGGGAGGTGCTCTAGCCCTCTGATCATCTTCATGGCCCTCCTCTGGATCTGTTTAACCAGAAACATGTCTTTCTTATGTTGGAAGTCCCAGAGCTGAACACAGTACTCCAAGTGGGTNCTTTCATTTTGAAACTGTTACCCCTTGTCCAAAGACTATATGCCCTTGTAAAAAGTCCTTCCTTTCCTGTAGACCCTCTTTAGGTAGTGGAAGGCTGTTTTAAGGTCTCCCTGAAGCCTCCTCTTCTCCAGGATGAACAACCAATTCTCTCCACCTGACTTCATATGGGAGGTGCTCTAGCCCTCTGATCATCTTCATGGCCCTCCTCTGAATCTGTTTAACCAGAAACATGTCTTTCTTATGTTGGAAGTCCCAGAGCTGAACACAGTACTCCAAGTGGGTTCTCATGAAAATGGAGTAAAGGGGCAGAATCATCTCCTTTGACCTGCTGACCATGCTTCTTTTGATGCAGCTCAGGATGCCATTGACTTTCTGGGCTGTGAGGGCATGTTGATGGCTTATATTCAGTTTCCCACCTGCCAATACCCCCAAGTTGTTCTCCTCAGGGCTGCTCTCAGTCCTTTCATAGGCAGATCCTGGAGGAGGATTGCCCGCATCTGTGTTGCTGAATGTGTAGTAGATAGAAAGTCCATGCTTGAAGGAATAGTCAATCTGAAACAGATGCCTTTACAAGGGTGAATCACAGTGTTGCTTGTCAGCTGAAGCCTTTGGAAGGAAGAACCATTGGAAACTACTCAACTCCAGGAAATATCCAAGTGCAAATAAGAAAAGCATTCAAGGACTAGCTGAAAAAGCTTGGTATGTCTCAGCAGTACATAGATACAGCTGGTGTGACCACCAGGCATTTCTCTTTTGAGCTGTGCATGGGGTCTGGACTCTGCCTGATTCTATGGCTTCAGTGAGAGCTCTGAGAAAGCAAACTCATCTCAAATAAAACCTCATGAGTTTTGATATGTCAAAATAATGAGAACTTAAATAGGCATATTTCACATAGCTGTTATTTCTCTTCCTCTTGCCTACAGTTTTCTATCTTCTAGGGTACCATTTGCTCAATCTATTACAATGTGCCATTGATTTCAGTCCCCAACTTTGTGACCTTAGTGCATTTTCTTCCCGCAAAGGATCACAATATAAATCACTAGGCCAGAGAATAATGAGTCTGGTATTTTTAAAAAGCCTAACACACAGAGGTAGGATATCGACTGATAATTCAGCAGGTGATGGGCTGTAATAAGGGGACATTTTTCCCTTTAATTGCTGTTGGAAGGGAAAAACGAGCATGAGAAAGACATAGTTTTCTGAGAGAAGGATCTTAGCTTCACTGGGCTTTTGTTCACTAGAGTCACCTAATAAGCTTGAACATAAAGAGCTGGACAAAGCTAAAAGGATAAACAAACTGGTGAAAGACTCCAATGTGACTTTCTTTTTCCATTCTGAAAATTGGATTAAATATGATTCTACCGTTATGTAAATAGATAGAGAGAAAAGACTGACCTACTGATCTGTGAGCTGTATTAGAAGCAGGATCTCCTGGTTTCTAACCCTGTCTATGCCACATCTGTTTGCCCGTGACCACAGGGGTAAATATTCAAAGGACCACAAACACAAAGGCCAGAGAGGACCATTAGAGTCACCTCACTGAACTGTTCCAAACTCAACCATCAGGTGTTTTTACCCAGTAATTTCTGCACTGAGCTAGTTAGGTCTTTGAGCAAGATGAGACACTTGTGGAAAACATTGCTGGCAAGGGCAATGCATGGATTATGTTTTCTTTCTCAAACTAGAGATTATAGTTGATAGTGTAGCCTCTGTGGAAGGCATTAGGAGCTTTCTCCAAAGCAATATACAGACAATGCTCCTGTCAGCAGCACCTAGTTTCTGTGTGAGAGGGGAACTCCCAGTTCCTGCCCAGCCCTCAGTAAGAACAGAGTTGTCATCTCATAATAAACTCATTGCTCTCCACAGTGGCTGCCAAGTCCATCCCTGGCCCAGCCCAACTGCGTCATCCAGGGCCTGTGTACATGCCAGCATCACCCAACAAGCCATCAGGATTTGCAAAGACTCTACAGTTCTTGCAGGTACATTTTGTAATAACTAATTCTTTCACTGTACAAGGAAGAAAAATCAAAAAGTCAACCTGATGATTCATGATTTCTTATCATGAAACTGTTTTTTTCAGTCTTCCTATTCCTTTAAATAAAAGTTAATAGATACCACGCTGCCAAAAGGGCATGAAAATTAATTGGGTAGCAGGTGGGTTGAGCTCAGAATTACATGTTGCAGAAATGAAAATATTTTGACTGACAAAAAGTAACATTTTAAAACACCCTGTGCAAATATGTTAAAGCTTCTGGTGGACCTGAGTGGCCATTTTTCCGGTGAAATTATGCTGAACTATGCTGAATTGTTGTAATCTACAGCAGCCTTATGAAACATAATTTTGTAATATGTAAATCCAAGGAACTCCCCCTCTTCTTCAAATAAGTATCAGATATAATTAAAAAAACCACCCCAAAATAACAACAAAAACACCCAACCCATTCACCCACCACTTTACAGAAGTTGCTTTATTCCTTGGAACAAACAAAAACACACCATAAACTCCCCAAGCATAAACTACATACAACCTCCCTCATACAAAAGTTCAGTCAGTCATTCAGAAATTCAAGCTCAAGAAAGAATGTATTTTTCCTGTTTGTTTATGCACCAGCCCTCTGTTTTCTCCTCATATTTTACACTCCCTACTACCTGCAGCTTTCTTATCTGAAGCTCATTCTCTCTTCTGTTTGACCTGAGGTAAAATGTATCATTTATTTCCATGAGATCCTTCAGCATTTTGCATTTCCCTGTGAAATCCTCAGCCAGCTTGCTCTTTACTAAAGATTAAAGAACGTTTTTCATGCTATTTTGAGTAAAAAGAGTGTGAAAATCTGTAGATGCCTTTAGTACATTCTCATGCCAGCCTCACTGTCTGCACCCTCTCTTCTTCACTTCCAGAAGAAGAACTTTCCTCTGGGGTTTCAGCAATATTAGCCCTTTGTACACCAAGGTTGATGAGCATTTTTACAAAATTTACTGGCTGTGATGATGTCTCAGTGACCCTGGAAAAGTTACTGGTGTACTCAGAGACAACAGAGCAAGATGAGAGAGAACATACTCAAAATACCTAAATCCCAGTCCGGCACCTCCTGTTCTGCAGAGATGCTCAATTCAGAAGTAAACTTAGAGTTGACTAGTTTACAACTTCTCTCCCAAGATGAGTAGAAGGGGAATTCTGATATGAATCTTGTGTCAGCTGCTATCTGCAGGTCAGTGTCTTCTGCATTTACAATATATAGAGAATGATACAACTTGTGGATTCTAGCCATATTGAAAAGTGTGTGTGACTTTTGGGATGAAAGGGAGATGTTTCTAGGATACTGCCTTATCACAGACTCATAGAATGCCCTGAGCTGGAAGCGACCCACAAGGCTCATCAAGTCCAATTCTTGTCTATGCACAGGATAACCCTAAAAATCACACCATGTGTCTAAGAGCGTTGTCCAGATGCTTCTGAAATTCTGTTAGGCTTGGCACTGTGACTACTACCCCAGGGAGCCTGTTCCAGTGCTTGACTACCCTCTGGGTGAAGAACTTTTTTCTAATATCCCACCTAAACCTCTCCTGGCACAGCTCCATGCTGCTCCCTCAAGTCATGCTGCCGGTCACCAGAGACGAGATCAGTTCTTGCCCCTCTGCTTCCCCTCCTGAAGAAGCTGCAGACTACAATGAGGTTTCCCCTCAGTCTCCTCTTCTCCAGGTCGTTCCTCATACAGCTTCCCCTCTAGACCCTTCACCATCTTCATGTCCCTCTTCTGGATGCCTCACACACTACTGCCAATCAGTAGAAGAGTAAAAGCAAATACCCAACCTAACTAGCTACAGTGATGATACTGGGAGGTCAAATGGATTAGCATGAGGAAAAGATTGTGGTGAGGATTTCTGAGGTGTGCAGGGTGACAGAGTTGAAAGATAAAATATTGTCTGGATTGTGGGGTAGAATTAAAAGGTAAAGTTAGACAGGGAAATGGCAGAAGTGGGGAGTTCCACAGATTAGTATGTTGTCTGAAGAAACATCTTGTTTGATTTACTTTGGTCTGGACCTGCTAGCTGGTTTATTTGAAAGCCCCTAGCTGTCAACTGACAGGGACTGTGAATATTTTTTCTCTCATCACCAGCTCACTGGGACTCATGATTTTACAGATCTCTCATCATTCCCGTAACTTTTTCTTCTATACTTGCAGCTTGATGAGCCATAATCTCCTTAGCTTCTGTCTGTTTCCTCAAATCACATTTTCATTCCTCTTGGACATTTTTCACTTTCTAGCAATGCTTTGCACAGCCTCTACTCAAATGTGTATGGTGAATCTGTGCTTTACCATAACAATGTTCTTTACTCTTTTCCCTATTGCTTCTCTAATAATTCACATTTTTTTTCTTTTCTTTTACTTGTCTTTTTACTTTTAATTTGTTTTTTTGTTTATTTTTTTAGGGGGGTGGGGTGGGGAAGAAGAGGAAGGAAGAGGTAGCTCCTTAGCATTAAGCTGCTTTTTCCACAGAATTGTCTATGACCTGGGACATGAGTAAGGGTCAGTAGGAAGAAGGTACAGGAATGAGATTGTCTAGGGTGAAACATGTGGGTGAGACTAATTGCCAAGGAGTCAGGGGAGAGACTAGCAGAGAGGCACTGGAAACAGCCCCAGACACTGAAACACAAAAAGCAGAGGACAGAATACAGCACCCAAGTAATCCAGCCTGGGTGTCAGGAACAACCTGAATCAGGAAAAACCTGCCCTTCTCTCCTTCCTTTCTTTATTCCTTTCTCTGTCTTTCTGTTCCAGAAGCTCCTTTTTGACTTTCCACTCGTCTGTCCTAAGGAACCTAAAGAAGCATGACAGCCCATTGCTGATGGAGGGTTTACGGGAAGGGTTAAGTGATTTCTTTGCTTTGTTCAAATGTACAGACTATTACTTACAATCATTACCCAGTCATCATACATCATAGAGACCTGTTCTATTTTCCATGCACTAAATATGCCACAGGCACTGTATTTGTCACTAATTGTACAATAGGCTGTGCAGACCTGCTTCAGGAGCTAGTAATTTGTTAATGTAAGACATGGAGTTTTGGATTTATCTCAGATTTCCAAATGTTCTTGAGGCAGTTAAATTTCTTTTTGAAGAGGCACCACAAGCCACACTTTCTGTCACTCTTATGAAACCATATATCAATAACAGCAATTCCCATGTTATTACACTGCATTCTGTTACAGTAATTATAGAATTATTAAATGCAGTTCTGAAAATGATGGCTATTTACTCCAGGCTTATTCAAGTATTTTCACTCTACTTTTCCTTGTCATTTTGGTTCCCAACCAACTTAAACTGCATTTCAGAATTGCTCATTTTGTCTTTCATCAGTGCATGTTGGTTTGTGACAGCAGAAGCTTAAACAAAAAAAAGTAAAAAAAGTGTTTGGAGGTCCTACTTCCATCCTCAGCTACATTTAGGTAATGATAACAAATGCAACAGAGCTGCAGAGACACTTTAGAGGCATGAACTGGCCTCAGAATATCAGTAGCTGTTTCTTTCCTTCACTCTCAGCCCGTAGCAAATGCATAGAGCCAAAATGTGTGCTTCAGTCCCTGACCTGCTTTTGGTACTATGCAGGCTGGGAGGATGTTCCACCTTGCAAAATACCTTAAAAGCCATTATTCAGCCTAGTTATCTTTATATTCCCACATGGAATGTGTTAGTTGCACAGCCAGATGCAGTGGCTAGCCACTGGCGAATGCAAAACCGGCAGATCTTCTTGATGTGTGCTTGCTTTTGGGATATGTTATGTGTTGCCCTATAGGTTTTGGAAAGCACAGGTATGTTGTTGTAACACACTATCTCAGTCTGATAGTTTTCTGTGAGTAATTGGAACAGTAATTTGAGTACACACATGCCAGCTACCAACCTAAATTCATGAACAAGAGAAACTGACTGTCAGTATCAGAGAAGTGGAGTGATCCTTGAGCTCCTCTAGCCTGGTCTGGATGTGAGCAGCCATTGTACAAAGCTCTTGCTGGACCAACATGTTCCCCAATGACTTTGTAGTTTTCTGCAAGTTATTTTATGGCTGGACCCAATGATCTTAAAGGTCTTTTCCAATCCAAATGATTCTATGATTTTATTAGGCTCCCTGGGTATCATACCCTACTTTTTGCATGAAACCGCACAAAACAGTCCGATGGGACAGCACATAGAGGGCTGGGACATCCACACAGTACCATGAAGAGCCATACAGAGACTAGTTTGATGTGGAAAGTGGTGTAACCTCCAAGCATTCTTGGTCTTATAATCAACTGCCTCCCAACAAGTCTAATTTTCTTCAGGCAGAGATCTGCTGAAGTGTCCTGCTCCAGTAACAGCATGGGTGTGGTGAGCTTGGGTGACTCTGCAAGTGGCTCCCTGAAGTAAACATGGCCTGTAGCCATGGATAACATATCTAGGCACATGAAGAGAGGATGCAAAGATGCCCCAGACAATGAATTCATGACTGATTTACCCTCCACTCTCACTGCAAAATCTGTGAGCTGCCAGTGAGCAGAATTTAAGTACTGTTCTGCAATGAAAGCAGACAGCTACGTGGTCAGTATTGAACATCCAGCCACCTCAGTGTATGTGTAATAAACATTTTCTGCCATTCTCAGAGGTCTTCTTGTCACTAAATACATCTGCTGTTTTCTGTGGGACATCTGCAGAGAAGTTATCCATCAGTTAAATATATTTTTGTATGGGTTAAAGAAGAACTTTTCAGCCTGAAGCTGTACACCCACACTGTCAGGCTGATAGTGACTTCAAGTTAACTGAAGTTAGAGTTGTCCTCCAGCTGTCCAGGTTGGTGTGGCAGAGATCTGGATTTGCTAGCACAGAACTCACTGCCTGACCTAATTTGCTAGGGTTTTCAAATAGGATTTTATGCCAATACCACATCCAAGCTGTTGCAGCCAGACTGCTATTAGTACCTAAGCTAATGTATTTAAAACTACATTATGCTGTGGTCAATGATGGAGGTACTCAGTCATGTCATGGTAAAAAAGATTAAAAAGTAGAAAAACCCTAAGGACACCAAGAAAAGTGGCTTTCTTTTCATCTTGTGATATTTTTGGAAGACTTGAATTTTTGGGGGGTGCAAAATACTGTTTTTAATCCTTCGTAGTTGTAAATATCTGAAGTGCTGCTTAGATATGGCTGGAAGGGAGGAAACCACTCCACTTGGGGCCAGGAGAGAGGATGGTGTCTGCCAAATGGCCAAACTCCTGTCCTATAACCCTACATACACACACAGAATAGGAGAGGCACAACAACAGTCCTAGCCTCTTGGAAAATACACCTTGAACCTATCAAGATGTACAAGGCAAGACTTGTATGCTGACCACAGACTCTGCTTTCTGAGTTGGCTGGTGCAACACAAATGACAGTTTCAGGCGCCTATATTCTAAAGGGAGAGCAATTCACATCCCTTCCTGCCTCTTGCTTTCTGGATTATGCTGATTTTTTTTTTTCATCATGTTTGTGTGTGTGTCTCTGTGTCTATAAGTCATGTATATGCTGCCAGGTACCTTTCAGAGCTCTGTGCAATGTGGCAGAGATTCACTGGCTGAATGAATGCTGTCAGAGTAGACAAAATCAAACTTTCATCTCCTGGCCTTCAACAGTGTCACCATGATGGATGGGAGACATCTTCTTCCTTTGCTTTGCAGATTGATCTCTTCCATTTAACAGTGTTTGGATAGTGCCTACTTTGTCCTCCAGGGGAAAAGTTTTCTACTGTGTCCTTCAAGGTAAGGGGAAAAAAATATATCTCCAAATAAACCCCATAAAAATAATCTAAACATTTCCAATCTTCAATAGTGCCAACAATGTAAGAGAAGCTGAGTAGAGACAAAAAAAGGACTTCTACCACTGCATTTACTCCTTTCCTGCCTTCATGGTTGCCACCAACACAGAAACTCAAGTTTTACAAGCCCAGAGATGCTACTCCTTGAAAGCCCTGCTCTGTGCTGCATGCTTTCTTGAATGTGCTCCCTTGCTTCCTGATCTGAAGTGTTCATCTTCCACAGAGAAAGTCATGTTATTCTGAATGCCAATACTTTTCATTTTTCTCCTTCCTAAGAAGACCAGGCAGCTGTGACATGGCACTGCCTGAATATACAACATTCTTCTGAGCTCAGAACTTTACTCTTGCCTTATACCTCCACAGATGGGAGCTTTCAGAGAGTGTCTGGTGCAAAACGGTCATGCTAAACCTGTCAAGGTGTGATGCTGCAAGGCTAGCACAAGGTTGATAAGACCTGAAATGTCTCCTTGCTTGGTTTAGGTGTCTAAACATAGGCATCTAATGTAGTCTTGCTCCCTCACATAATCCATCTGCTTTCCAGCTGCCCCTCTAGGAGGGCACAATTTTTCCTTGAGTGCTATGTCGTATCTGCCAGCATTGTGTGAATATGAGAGCTCAGTAAGTCTAAAATATACAGCTGAAAATTAAGTGGAATATCCTGAGGTGTATAAAATGGCACTAGCCACATTTGTCAAGGCAACAGGATGTCACTGCAGGTGTCACCTTGCAAGTGGTGATACAGATGCACAGATCACTCACCTGCTTCCCCCAACATAGGGCTACTCTGAAAGTGCAGGTGGTTTCTGGTCATCAAGTGCAACCCCATGGGAATAGTCTCTTTGTGAGATATTTCATGGCACCCCTTCATTAATTTCTGTGTCATGCTTTCAGCATCCAGCACAGGAAGCACAATAGCTCTGCTCTTTATTTTCCCAGCGCACAGTTGTCTGCCATTCCATAGCTTTTTTCCTTTTAATAAAAAAATGCACTTGCAGTGATTTGTGCTTTAAGGCAAGTTGGGATGATTAGAGCTATATTTTCTAACTGGCATTTACATTGTCCTTGTTAGTCATCATTTGTAGTATCCTATTGTCTTTAAGTGATCATAATTATAAAAAATAATTGGTTAGAAACTTTCAGAAGTTTGCCAACTCATTATCACTAATTAAGAACGTTGCTTAGTGTAAGCTTGACAGCTGGCATACACCTAAAGGAGCAGTCATTTCCCAGTCTATTGCTAGTGTTGCTGGTTTAAGTTGAGCATAGAAGACAGCCATACGTTTTATTCCTCTTATGAAGAAAGTTTGTTTCCAGGCTGAAAACTCACTTGTTACTGGTTCAGCAAGTCATGCAAGGGGAAGATAAGGTGAACAGGAGGCAGAAAAGCAAGATGATGTTGCAGTTAATGTAGCATCTGTGTAACCTTTGTTTTTCCATCTTATCCAATTATGATTTTTTTCTTGAGACTTTAACAGTTGCTGTTTTAAGAAATTCAGCTTCTCTTGACCTAAACCTCCCTGTATAAACTCAGGTCAATTAAACTTTCATTTCCTCAGCTACTTTTCTGTTTGAATGGGGAGAAGCTTTTCCAGAACAGATGCAGCAAACATGATTTTTCCAAAGAAAAAAGTGCTTATTTCCTGGGGAAGGACAGCGTGGTTTGCACTCCCAGCTAATGCAGTCATTTGAAATTCTTCCTGAGGATTACTGCCTTCTGTATATCATGTATGAGGAAGATTTAATTAACTGAAATTTGTAAAGCACAAGGAAATCATCAGATAAAGGATGCTATTTAATTGCAAAGCCATAGTATATTATGCTTTCTTGTTGTTATTGTTTCAATACTGTAATTATTCTTATAATAGTTTGTGGTTTGCTCCCTTTCTCCTGGCTGTTGGTGTGTTAAAGAAAGCTCAATTTATTGCTATTTTGCCTTGATTTCTGCCTGTTTCTCATCTTCTCCCTACTACTAAATGCCTTTAGAAATGCAAGCAGACTTATAGAGGGGAAATCTCTCGAACCAAAAGTTCAAATTCCAAAAAGGACAAAAATAAAAAATTAAAAAAAAAAAAGGAGACAAAGAAGGAAATTCAAGTATTACCCTGATGGGTTGAAAGCAGAAAGTTTGCCCAATTTGCTTCTCCTGTACCACTGCAGTTCAAGGGCTTGGATCAATAGAAAATCATTCACTGGCTCCAGTGGGCTTTTGGTCAGGTCCTGCATGCAATTCAATTGCCTAATGAGCTCTCAGGAAGGGCAGCAAGCCGTGCACGCAGGATACAGCGACAGGCTCTTGTTGTAGCTCTCTCAGATAAATACAATGAACAAAACCTTTGCAGGTTTGAATAGCCACTGAGTTCATATGAGGACATGTTCCTCATCAAAGGTATGGGCACCACATAGGCTCAAAAGGGTTCTATTTTAACATGGGCTGGAGGTTTTAAGGAACACAAGTCTCACAGTTGTGCACCGAACAGACCTTTAGCCAAGGGTGGCTCAAATATGGGTAGGAAAGTACACCTTGCTTAAGTGCTTGCTTCTATACTGCCTTCCAGTAGGCAGGACAGGAAGAGCTGAGGTGTAAGAGTTGTGCTCAAGGCAGGTTCTCTAGCCCTCTTCACATTGCAAGTGGAAAGAAGTGAGGAAGATTAGCTCTTTGAAAGCCCCCCACCCAATGGATTGGAACAGATTGCATGGAGACATACAAAGAATAGGTCCAAATGCAATTACTTTAACTGCTTGGAAGAAGAGAAAAAGCACATCAGTACCACGGCACATTTTATCATCAGCCTGTCTCTAAGTCCTATCAGAGCTCAGATACATAGTCATGTGCAGTAACAGCTGGGGCAGGTTTGCCATCTCAAGTGATGTTGAAGGCACACCACTGAGCTGAGGCTCATGTGGCTACAAACATCTTGCAAGGGATTCACAAAGCTGTGAACAGACCATAGGCCACTTCTGGATACATCTTGATTACAGAAAAACTAAACAAATACTGGATCATCTGTCAGAGCACCACTTGTCTTGCCTTGTGTTGCTTCAGCCTACAGTTATGGAAATATATAAAAGCATCTTCCCTGGACTTGGGAGGGTCTTGAAAGGGGAATTTCCTTCCTAAACTCCTGTCACCTCCTCCATCATCTTGTTCTTCTCTAGGGCACTTAAGAAAGAGCCTCTGAGAATCTGGTTTTTCTGGCACAGCCATGTCACCTGGGCTGTGATTACAGAGCTGCCTAAATGTCATGGGATGAAAAGACTTTGTGTTTGATTAGGTCTTTGTGCTGTCTTCAGAAAACCCACCAAATTCTGCTAGTGATACCAGTCACAAAGCCAGATATTGATCTGCTAGCTCATTCCATTTCTTCCCTCATCATTCTCTGCAACTGGGAGTATAGAGGAGAATACTACTTGTGCTTCTGATCCCTTAAGCAGTTGTCCCAAGGTTCTGAAGTATGTCTGATTGCCCTTGGACTTCTTGTTGCAACTCCATTGCTGCCTACCTGAAAAACCACCAATGGATAGTAATCTGAGGACTGTACTGGAATAGGGAGCTTTCCCTTCGTATCTTCAACCCAGGCCCCAGGGAGGCAAGAGACTTCCACAAGAAGTGAGTCCAGTTGGCATACTGGGCCTTCTACTCCCCTCAGAAGAGAGTCTTCTATGTCAATGACCTATCTTTTTTCTTTATGGAAGCAGTTTTGACAGAGGGTGTAGGCTGACTTAACCTCAGTGACATCTCCAAGCTAGATGAACCATCATTCTCATCATTGTTTGGTTTCACTTGCAGAACCTCATACCTATTATGCAAGGTTGCCTTGGAAGGTGGGGTAGTCACGGAGAAGACAAGACTGCTGCACTGGGACTTGTCACCATTGTCCCTTATCCTTTAAGTAATTGTGTTCTGCTGGGTAGGAAGAGGATAGGGTATCCTCCATATGATGTGAGCTGTCTGTTTGACAGGCCTGTCCCAGGGAGGGTAGGGTGCTGTTTCAGTAGGCTATCTCCCTCTCAGACTCCCTGATACTCCTCAACCTCCTCACCATTTCCTGGAGCTCTGTCACTAAGTGGAGCAGTTCCTCTACCTGGACACCCCTGCCACAGGCGTGTTCAGTGCTGCTGTCCTGTACTGGTATAAGGGCAGGGCACACCCTTCAGCCCAGCTCTTGGGTGGCTGCATGTTCCCGCCAGAGCTCTAGCTGTGAAGCTTTGTCTATTGTGGCATGTGCAGAGGCTGTGACCTTCTGCCGAGTGGATCCCATCGCTCCTTGGTCGAGCTAGCAGAGCTACATGCCCCTCCTGTGTGCCCTTCTGCATCAACTGCCACACAGGCTGCCTTGCCACACCCTGGCTGATGAGCCATGTGCCATGCCCTGTTTGCTCCCCCCGTTTACTGCTAGAGCTGCCTAATAAAGTGACTGTGCTGACTTTGTGTATAAACTCATCTTCATGCATGCACTGTAATTCTAATTATTCCAAATCCATCCCTGTAGAAGTTTTTAATATACTCAGAATTTTCAGGATTTTTCAGCTTGGAACTTGAATGCTTTCTCCCTTTCTTCAACCTGGTGAAAAAAGCTTAATTTTTTTGCCTTTCTTCTTCCACTCTTTCCTTTTCTTTCTCCAGCAGCAGAGGTGAGGAAGGCTCACATCCCTGTAATGCACAGCCTCAGGCACTGTAACTGGCCTCAGCTAGGAACTGCTTTGAGGGCTGGGAGCTGCTCTGAGCACCAGGCACATTCCATCAAGTTCCTTGTCCGAATGAAAAGCTGAAGTAGCTATTCTGTGTCAGGAGGATTGAAACCAGATCCTGTTATTAAATTTGCTAAATGGGAACATAGTGATTTATGAGGGAGGTAGTCAACCCTCAGAAAGAATTTGGTAATAATAATGTTGGGTGAATGGCAGCTAAACAAAGCTACTAAATGTGAACCAGATAAAAACTTTAATTATTTCTAATGGGATCAGCAAAGCAAAACCAGGACTGAAGTGGGGCTCATCTGATATAACTAATAAGAAGGATGGACAATATCCTTTTACAGTCATGCTTGACAAGTTCAAAGCCATGCAACATCTCTAACTGCCCAACAGTACTGCTGGCAGATGTGTAACTAAACCCTAGGCATTGCTGTGGGAAAAAAAATATTCACACATTTCCACAACTATTTTTTTTTCTGGAACACATATGGAAAAATTCAAAAGGACTGAAGGTTTCAGTTGACTATATCAAGCACTACAGGATCTTAACATCTTTAAAAAAGTTGACTTATTGATGCAAATTTTAGCCAGTTTGGAAAGGCAATACTCTGACTGGAGTTTGCCTTATAAGAAAAAGGGTAAGAGTACCTGTGCATGTGCTTGTATATGTTTAAGCTTGTTCAGGAGGGATATAGCTTCACTTATTGAAAAAAAATAGTTTAAAGATAATAGGGGGAGGGCATTGTGGCTTTCTGTATTGCTCTGTAGTGTGTCTATGCCACAGTGGGATTATAGCAGTGAGTGCTACAGACTAAAGCAGGGCTGAACGAATTGAAAGATCCAGAGCTGCAAACATGCTGCTTGTGTGAACCTTTCCAATCCCAATCCACACTCTGGTTTCCCTGGGACAACATGCAGCTCATAGAGTCACTCTGGTCAGGCCCTCAGCTGGGAAAGGAAACTCAGATCCTGAGAAACAGGGAAATAAAAGAAAGCAACAGCTCTGAGACAGTAACTAGGTATTGCTCTCGGCTATAATAACATACAGCAGAATGTATAAAGATCTGGCTCTGGGCTCTGTCTGACTGAGAGAGAATTGCTGTGATTACACAGACTTACTCCTGGAAGAGTGGTGGCCCACCACAAATGGAAGGAAACTTTTCCATGGGTTTTATTGCTTTTCTAAGGAAAGCAGGATACCTCCCCTTACATTCCTTTGCTTCTGTGGTTTTTTTTTATCACTGTACTTTTAATATTGCAGCTACATCACTTCCTCCTCTCTCTCTCTTTTTTTTTTATTGTTTTTTCTCCTGTTGGTTGATTTTCATTTTCCAGCCACTCCATACTGAGTAGCAATATGTGCAAAAGGGAGTATTTACTTTTGCAATGCTACCTGCCCTGAGAGTGGTAAGGAGGCATCCTGTGTAACAGCTGTGGCCACTAATTCACTGCAACTGCAGTCTGTCTTCTCAGCATCAGCTACATTTCTTTTCCATATGGTAACTCCCTTTTAGCTTAATTTTCCCATTACCCAGCAGTAACATTGAGTAACTGTGTTGGGCTGCATTCAAATGCAAATTAATATCCCCTTCTGCCCATTAGCTCTTCTGTTTCTTGTGTAGCCAAAGCAACTGGAAACAAGTGAGCAGCGTGGTTCAGTGGTCGGACAGAGGGGCCCTGTCTGGGCTGGGACTGCTGTTCATCCCTGAGAGCAGACATGAAACAGCAGGCTGCTGAAAGGCGAGGTCCTTCATCAAGATGTTTCCTGTCAAATAACCCCTGAACTCCAACCATTCAGCATATGCTGTAGCTCTCTTGAACATCAGTGTTTGACATATATAATTCACATAATGCCTGTGCTGTGCTCTGGATTGGAAACATCCGGTGGATTGACACTGAGAAACCTTTAAAGGAGGCATGGGGGAAGGGGAGCTCAGGGGAAGAGAGATGTCACTGAGCAAACCATATGACTCAAATCTTAAAATTTTATCTTTAATGAGCTAGGCTGTTAAGCTAAAGAAAACTTCAAGCAGAACAGCCTGGCACAAAGCAAGTTCCCCAGAAGAGAGGATATAGGCATGAGTGCTGATGCTGACAGCATGAAAGCAGGAGAGGAGAAAATACATAGAATAATTTTTTATTTTCTCATTCTAGGAAAAGGTGGAGTTTCTTTCTTTCTGAGCTCTTTCTTTTTAAGGATCACTTGGGACCAGAATTGCTAGCACCATACAAAATGCGGCGTAATTCCTCTGTACCCCCACCCAGAAAATGAAGTTCTACGCATGTGAGTCACCAGCTCCAAAAAGACTTATGTATTTCTTCATGCCTGTGCAACCCTGAGCTTCAAAATGGCTTATGTATTTCTTCATGCCTATGCAACTCTGAGCTTCATTTGAATTAGTTTTCCACACTGATGCTTAATCTCAAGTCACTTACCGGTCTCACCTTTTCCTTCCCAACACACGCGTGAGCAGTGTGTGCAAATAGCATTACTCTGTGCTAGGCCAATAATCTGTTTTGCAAGGAACATCACTGCACTTTTTTGTAAATAAGTTTTTATAATATTCTATTTTTTCTGCCTGCCATTTGGAAAAGCTTTCAGTTTAAGTTGATTGCTTCTCTTTGAAAATCCCCAAAGCGAAAGGGATACACGAACAAGAGAGCATCCATCACTTAGAGGGCCTTGATGCATGATATGAAACAAAGTCAGGGGCAAATCTATGATGCTTGACCTCATGCTGAGAATAGTTCAAGCTCAGTTTCTGGAAGACATGTTGGTGTAGATGGAGTGCATTTGTTAAAAAAGGAGAGACACCACTTTTCCAACCATAGTTCCAGCTGGCTGAGTTAATAACAACAGTCATTCCATCAAGAGGTGTCAAAGAGACCATCCCTCCTCTCAGAGGACTCTCTGCAATGCTGAGTAGATATCTCAGATTTCTACAACATGCTTGCAGAAAGTTATATGCAAAATGGCTTGTACACCAAATCCAAATGGGTAAAGGTCTGTACCTAGCATGTGAATAATGAATAAATGACAGAATTGTAATTGTTTCACGAAGAGGAAGTGAGGAAAATAGTTCTGGAATATACTACTAGACTTTAAAAAGATAAAAAATCACTGCTCTTTGGAAAGCTTATACCTTTGAGTTCATGATGGGTAAAAAGACAGTTGTTTAAATTTTCCATATCTGAATTGTTCAGAACATTACTTATGCTCATATATAAGACCATTTCATGCGCAAGAATTCTGTTCTTCAAGTGCAGAATAATGAATGTGTCAGCCCAGATAACTGCTGAAATTCAACCATCTGCAAGATGTTGCCATGGAAAGAGCTCATTGCACAGGATTTTTTGGCTGTGGAGATTGTTCTGGCTATCGTACATTTTTGTACAGGACTTGGGGTTTTTGGTCCCCTTTGGAGACAGTAAATTTCATGGCAGATCAGTGCTGCTGTTTAACCTTAGAACTCAGAAAGCAAAGGCAACATTCCTTCAATATAAATGTGTGATCCCAGGGAAGGAGGTTCTGTTACAAGGTGATGAAAAAACATTTTCTGGACAAAGATGTGAGAAGCTAATCCAATAGCAACTGAAAGAAATCAGACAAATGCAACACAAAACAGATCAACTTTCATCTCTGACCTACCCACAAAGGACAAATACAAACTAAAGGCAGGCAAAACAACCCTTGTCCTGTTGGTCTGTCTTATCTTTTATAAGAGAGGCAGCAACTGGGTTCCCAGCTTTGAAGTCAATGAAATGATGAGCCTGCTAAAACCGATTAGTACATGCCTGCTTGCTGGGACATCAATAAAAAAAGAGCTGGGAATGGAGCACTCTGAAGTGGAAATGGCTGGAATACTCTGAGGCTGTAGGATCACAGAGGGACATGGAGATTCCCTCTGTCAGTGCCACAGTAAGGGCAAGCAAAATGCAGGAATGGTATTTCCTGTGGCTGAATGTGCATATTGTGTATGTATGGCTAGGCTTCGTGAACGAAGATCCAGGGAGGGCTCCATCCATGCTCCTCATCAGCGCCTTTTCCAAGCGCGCTGATAAAAAGAGGATAACAGATAGCACCCTCGAGCCTGCGCTATGGATTTTTTTTAGGTGAGACACAGCATGCGCAGAGCTGGGACCCACCCTTTAGTCCTAAGGTTCATCTGCCAGGGCCTAGCAAGCTTGGACGCTGGAAGCGAGGTCCTTAGGACATAGCATATTGTACTGCTCTTGCTTTTGTACCTGCAGCATTCCCCATTCTGCAGCTCTGAGCTTTCAGTGCATCCTGAACCCCTGAAGTCCCTCTGGTCCAAAACCTCCTTTCTGTCAGAGCCTGGCATCAAATGTGTCAGGTGAAGTGCAAAAAACCTTATAATGAACGGTAATGGAATAACAGGCCAGAGGGAAAGTTTCTCCCTAATAGCCAGTGATTGGTTCAATAAAAGCAGAGCACAAACCAACAAAAAACAGAGAGAGAATTGGCAACAGGATTAGCCCTGTTATTATTGCAGAGGTCCAGCTACCAAGAACCAAACTGAGAACAGCGATGATACCAGAGTGCTGGTCTCCCACTGCAGGATACAAATAACTCCCATTGAAATCAATGACATTTATTCATGTCCTGTGGCAATAAAATGGAACCTCCTATCTACTTTTCTCAGTGGTACTGTTGCAGTGAGATCAGTGAGGGTGAAGCATGTGTGTGTTTGTAATCTGTGCTCTCTGTTCAAGAACACTTAACTGTTATGACAAATTGTAGAAACATTGCCAGAATACAAAGGAGTCACAGAATCACAGAATGTTAGGTCTGCAGGTTCTTGTCAGAAGTAGAGACAGAGCCACAAGGCTGTGTGCAGGCATTGGCACTCTTTGTTTGACTCCGTTCCCAATTTAAGACTGTCTATTTCCAGCCTCCCTATCATGGGCATCCACTAGACCAGGTGGCTCAAAGCCCCATCCAACCTGGTCTTGAACACTTCCAGGGAGGGGACTTCCACAACTTCTCCAGGTAATCTGGTTCAGTGCCTCACCACCCTCACAGGGAAGAACTTCCTTATATCTAAATCTGACATTTTGCAGTTTAAAGTCATTACGCTTGTCCTATCACTATCTGCCTAAGCAAAATATCTCTCTCCCTCCTTTTTATAAGCTCTCTTTAAGTATTGGAAGGCTACAATTAGGTCTCCTTCTCTTCTCCAGGCAGAACAAGCTCAACTGTCTCAGTCTGTCTTCACAGGAGAGGTGCTCCAGCCCTCTGATGATCTTTGTGTTCCTCCTCTGGACCCAGCATTAGCAGAGATCTGCTAAAATCAGACCAAGTTTTGACTAAAAACTTCAAAATAGGGAGGATAAAATGTGTTATGGGAAAAATATTTATTTTTGCTCTGGAAGAAAAAAATATCTAACTGCTTCTCCCTACACCAGAAAAATGCTGAATCCATTGTTGGTGCTCTTTTTGTTCTGGTCAGTGAAGCATATGTTCCACTGGAGATGTGGTTTATAACAGTTACTAGTTAATTTGTCAGTACCAGAGAGGCTTAGGCTGAATGAGATCAAGAGTCTCATTCCAGAAGAGCTGTATCCATACATGGCTATAGTTACTCTGGTTGAAATAAATATTTAAAGGATGAGAGCTGCTACAGCATAACCAGACTAACACCTAAGCAGATATTCTGTAAGATATATAAAGTGGAATTTTTTCTTCTCATACTGGATCAGAAAGGCTTATTTCTTTTCCTCTTCCTTTTTCCTCCTCTCTGAAAATCCCTTTAATTCACCAGATAGGAGCTGTGTGAGAACTGCTACATTCCAAGGGGATTAGGTAACAGGGAGAGAGGAAGGGAAGGAGTTGCTGAGGGATCTTGGCAAAATTCAAGGGCCTTCTCTCCACAGCTTTTCCCTAGTCTCTCATCTGCCTTGCTCTTCCCTGGTACCAAATTGCAGCAAAAATATAAAAGTGTTGAATTCAAGCAGACACAGTTGCAGACACTTGCAAATCCCTGCATGGCCACATCTATTGCAGAATTCATAGCAGTGGCTTGAATCCACTTAGTCAATGTCAGCTGGAGATTTTTAGGGTTTTTCAAGCAGAGCAAAAAATCTCTGATTGAGACCCTTCAGTTACTATAACACTTCTTTATTAACTTATCTTCACTGGACTACAAAAAGTAAAATAACCCTCCTCCCAACATTCTGAAACACAGAAGGAAGTATCAGACACTCTGAAACTGTACTAGTATACCTAGAAGTATGAATTTAAACCAATAGAAATGTCTCAGAATGATTATTTCAGTTTAAATTGTCATCTAGAACACTAACTGATTTTTCATTGGAAAAAGCAAGATTCTCTTGCATAGTGTGACTTTGAACTAAATTAGATTTTTCATAATCTAGAAAATATTAAACTGAATAAAAATTCAGTCAGGAGAGTTTCAGCTGAGGAGGTTGTCTATGGAAAATTTCACTTAGAGTATTGTCCTTTATCTTGGGGATATTCTGTTATTGCAGCCTTAGATTAACAATTAGTTTGTTACAGTTTGGCTTGAAAGGAAAGAACAGTGTCCCATGCCGGTCTGTTTGGTATTAACTGGTGCCCTTGGGTATCTGAGTACCACAAGGGGCTTTATCCACATGAAAATGGAAGATCTAACAGCAGTGATATGAGCAGAGCAGGTGTAGATACCTCTCTGATCTAAAAGGAGATCAGTGTAACTATAACTTTGTCACAGAAGCACCTACATGACCAACTGGTGCTAACATCCTCATCATCCACTGAACCTGGAGTGTGAAAAACCTCCGTGGGACTGGCTACCTGGAAGCA
This sequence comes from Bucco capensis, assembly GCA_013396975.1. Classification (NCBI taxonomy): domain Eukaryota; kingdom Metazoa; phylum Chordata; class Aves; order Piciformes; family Bucconidae; genus Bucco; species Bucco capensis. Next base: position 632,827 of record VWZO01010925.1, read on the forward strand.
CCTTAGATGTTGGATGTCTAGCTAGGTGTGTGCTAGCCTGGCTATGGCTCCCTCCTACCTGCATGTCTCCTGGTAGGTAGAGATGATCCTAGCATTGGACTAGGGACTTACTTTCCTGATTTTCCATAGGCAGCACTTCATTAAATCCACTTTAATTGGATTAAATTTGAAGGAAATTTTGGAAGTACAGATGAAGATAAGAACCAGGCTCCTATAAAAAAGAAATCCCAGCAGATCTACTCTAAACTTTACTAAATGAATCATGACTTTAAGGAAAAATCCACCTTGTAATCTGTGGGTGTGACTGGGTCTGAAATCTGACCGATGCAGACTCTTTCCTACTTTCAAAAACTATGAGTTTGGTATAGAAATATTTTTTCCAAACATCTAGTCACTCCAGAAACAAGAAGAATTTGTGATTTATTTCTTATAAAGCATTACAAAGTTACTGAAGAATCTGTGAGTTTAGCTCAGGGCGAAGGGATTGTTGCTTTTTCTTCAAAATAGCTGTGTAGTTATTTCCAGAAGAAAGAAGAGTGTATGATGAGCCCAAAGTGTAGTCAGGGTAAAAGACATACTAGCTTGATATATCTTGTGAGTCTCTCCATACATTCATGTTCAAGCAATTCATCACCAGACTGAAGGGAAAGGCAAGTGGTCAGCTGGTGGCTGTAAATCTGTCTGTTTGTGTAACTCTCTCCAGTCAGATGCATTTGCAGCAAGCCCAGGAGCAAACTCTGTCTTGTTTCAAACAGTAGCTGAGTATTGTTCATGTGTGTCTTATTAATCACAGAGTCTTAACACAAAGTCATCCTTGCTATAGATGGAAGTAAAGAAAAGACCAGACAGTACTGGGACTGTTCTTTATGCAGACAAGCAAGTGAAATATTGGGCATTTTTATTCTAAGAGCATAGAGTACCAAATGAGTCAAACTCATTTTATTTCTTCCTTTAAAGGTCAGTGCCTGAATCCTGTCTAAATGCTCCAAAGCAACTTTGCTCTGTGAAGCTAAATATTCAGGATCTTGATAAGACCTGGGCCTTATCTCACCTATCTTCAGCCACCTGTAGAGCAGGCACTTTATGTCAACAAATAATCTCATTTTCTTCCATTATTACCAAGAGAAACAATTTGGCAAAGTTGTCCCCAGTCATTTCTTTTCTCTGTGTTGATGGTGAAGAGAATGCCTATTGTGAATATAAACAACCTGCCTAACTTTTAGATGCTTGATGCTGTCCAGTACCTGCTTTGCTTGGTTTGAGCTACACCAAACAGACTTTTCTGACCCCTTGGGAGCCTTTGCATAAGCAGCACCTGGTTCACTGCAGCTGCAGCAGCTGGAAAGAGGGGCTGGAATCAGGACATTGTCACTCTGATGGAACATGCACAGACCAGGCAGGGGATGAAGTACCTCAGTGCACTTGTGTCCTATTTAACTCTCATCTGAGACACTGGATCTTCCAGGCCTTTTTTTCCACTTAAAACTGAGCCATTTGCAAATGGAGGTTCCTTCTGAATTGTCCACATCACAGTGATATGCTATTGAGATGCCAGATGTACCACTCACTCTTTTTTGTTCTTCAAGGTATCTCTATCTCTTTATACAGCTACAAGGCTCTAGGACATTCAAGGGACAAAAGACATGCATAAAGTTATCTCTGGCAACTTGCCTCTGTATGTCCAGTTACAAGCTTGGGCAATTTCCATAACATGCATGGTACTGTTTAAGTATTAACTATTTGTATTCTGCCTCTTAGATCTATCAAAATATGTTGCTTCTACCAGAACTCACAAGGAGAAAATGTTGACATGAAACTGCCTGAGACATGAATCTGTGCTGGGAGAACAAAGAAGGATAAGGGAGGTTTCTGATTCTGTTCTCTTCACATAGCAGAAAGGATTCAGGAGAGTTGAAGAGGAGAGAAATGTTCTGTGCCACTCCTCATCTTGTGATGCTTTATTGCTGCCCCTTATTTGCTGGAAAAGTTTGTCTTCTGCACTCTTGCCTTTACCACCTTGCAAAATTTTGTCTGTGATGCAGTCAAGATTCAAGATCCATCCTGTGTCACATCATCACTCAGTTTACTCAGCACAAAACGAAGGTTTTCCACCACATTTACTTATTTTTCCCATTCCTAGCTTTAAATCTTCCCTCATGCTACCTCATGCTTCCTTGTCCCATTATTAATCCTTTATAATTCTTATACACATATCTACCCACTTACTGCTTCCACCTGGGCCACAACCATGGCCTGACCAGGCAGTTCCCACCACATCCAGCACTTCTCAAAGAACATGAAGCCCAAGCTAAAAGTGCCTTCTTTCCCTATCCATTTGTGTTTTCCACATTGAAACACACTACTTGCTTTTCAGATTGCTGACAAACAATGACTGATTTTACTATGTTTTGAATTTATTTATTTTTTATTTAACCAATATCATGGATGAAGATCTTGTATGTTCAAATTAGGTAAGTGGGGAATTCAGTCACTGTTTCACTGTGTCTTTATGAACTCCAGGAAGTGCCAGGTGACTCAAGTTGCTACCTGGGTTTGGGAACATTAGATTTCTGAGGAGCAATTATGCCTGAAGCAGATTCTGCCCAAAGAACAATTATCTACATGAAAGTGCATTTAATTATAAACTGCCACAGCAGAAATGGAACCTGACAGCCCAACAGCCCCATAGGACTTCATAGTATCATAGAATTATTATGCTTGGAAATGACCTGAGAGATCATCAGATCCAATGACTTCTGCATACACCACTGAGCAGAAGATATGGTGCTAAGAACCAAGCTTGTAATATCCACTGAGGCATCAAAATACCCTTGAATTTTCCGAAATAGTTAGTTCCTAAGTAGCTTTCACAGATGCAAGGGGAAGTACTGGGTGTGCAGGGCATTTGAGAGGAGAATTTGGTAGAGTTGACATTTACAACCACCCAGAACTTGAGATATGATGTTCATGGGGGTAGGTATGTGTGTTGTATGCTGCAAGTTCTTTTTGTAGAGAATGGCACTTTACTAAACGATGTCATACATCTTATACCACGTGTTGGAAGTTTACACCTATCTCTTGTTAATTTCTTTATGCTGGGATTAAAGCAGCTAAGTATTGAATTTCTTGTCTTTTTCCTAAGAAATAGGATGTCAGATACCATGAAAACTTGGCACCACATCATGCACAGCCAGGGGCAAATTAAGGTAGATATTCTCTTCTACTAAAAGATCTGTGATGTGAAAGGTAGTTACACATCCTAAGGCAACTAAACTTAAGGAAGCACAGCACCAATGAAAAGTACAGCAAATATGTGCCATGAAAGGATCCTGACCACCAGGATTCATCAATTTCCAGGCCAGAACTCCTCATAAGAGTGGTAGTAAGAATGATCATGGAGAATAAAGGAAAGAAATTAGAGCTAAAGCTTTATTATCTCTACCAAAGAAAAATATGCCAAGAAATACATAAGACAGGAATAATGTCCAAGCTACTGGCATGATAAACACTGTGGATACAGATGGAGCAAAGCTAGTGGGAGATACTATTTTATTTGGAAATAAACCAATTAACAGAAGGAAGAGATGCTTGTGTTGAGAAGTAAAGATATTGAAGTAGATAAGGGTCTGTTAGTGGAACTTCTGAGGAGGCCACTCAATTTCAAGGCTAGGGTAGTCCAGTGGTACACACATGGGTTGTTCTGTGACTGCTGGTCTCCATGCTAGGAACTTTTTCTGGACATTACACTGCCATAGATAATAATTTGAGACACTCCAGTCAGTACAAGGAAGATGGAGTGTTACAGACAGTAAAACCACTCCACAGTTGCTCTCCTTTCCAGAAAAGAGGAGGCTGTGCCCCACTGCTAAGGGAGGGATGTATAGTGCATGCAAGATTGATAACCTATTGAAAGGGAGTAAGCAATCTTTCCATCTGATCTCAGAGGTAGCCTGAGATGGAGGCATACCTCCTCCTGAGACATACCTGATCCTAGCATTTCTCTGGCTAGCCAGGGACTTTTTCTATGGGTGAGGCTCAGTTTTAAGGTAGTTTACAGAAAACAAAAGTGTGGAAAGGTCATGTTGCAAAACTATTCATGTTTATGATGGAGAGATGGAGGAGAGTTCACTGTGTAGAAGAAATCTGGGAATCCTGTGATAAAATGTCTGAGTAAACCAAAATATTAATGTGAAGGAAATACAAATTAAAGAGCAAACAAATATTTGCTCTCTGTCTTGGGATGTTTGAATTGTAGCAGGCTTCAGCTGAAATCAAGAATGCACTTTGGAGGAAGGCAAATCTATGTCCTAACCTCTTAATCTCACAAGGTGTGAAAGTCAGACCATACCTAAAATGTTTCCTGCTCTGTGGCACCACCTCCTGGCACTGAATGACAACAGAAATCCAAAAGGGAGATGAAAAGCAAACTTTTTGTGCAGTTATTTTGTTTGATCTAAGTTACTGTTAGAACTACTTGAATGAGGGAAGAGGATGATACCATATTTTGATGAGGAGGTCTAAATAATCATAATTTCAAGTAATTGCATGATTAGCACTACAGAATCAAACAACAAGTAAAATTAAGGGTGTATTACCAAAACTCATATCCTTTTGTACCCGTAATCAAGTGAACTTTGGTAGCATATGCATTTCATGACCACTTATCCTGTGTCTTTCAAACTCACTGTATGAACAGAGAGGAAAAAAAGGAACTGCTCAGGGGAAGAAATCACAAATCACACACCTTTTGTGCCCAGTAGCAACAGGAAGCCTTGAAATAAGATCTTGTCTGCAAAGGCTGCTCTGCCACTTCTGAAGCCAGAAATCCACACTGCAGGAAAGATTTGAATTTTACTGTGCCTGACTCACCACTGGATGTTCAAGGTGAACTTCACTAACAAACATGGCTCACTAAAAGCCATTAGGCAGGGGAAGACTATTTAGAATGAAAGCCTAGAGGCATTTATCAGAGACACTCCTTGGTCTCTGCCCATCATTCTGCCCAGAGGGGAGCTCTACCTTCTTTCCACCTTTAGATAAGGGAGCATGTGTGCAGTTACAATCAGGAAGGTGGGCATGGGGCTACAACTAAAAAAAAGTTGTTGCTATTTTTTACCTCATGTTGTGTTTGAATATGTCCTCACTTTTAGACTCTAAATTGATAAAAAAATGAGCATTTGAGCTTCCAGCAGGCTGCAAGGTCTATTTCCCAGGCATAGACTGATCAGCTCCAGTCTTATCCTTATTTCCATATTCAAAAATGTGTCACAGTAAACATCTTAAGAAATGTACTTTTCACAATACTAAGGAGACTGAAATCCAGGCACTAACTTGGATCAATGTTTCTGTATTGCTGATAGGACCAATTTTATGATGACCTCCTTTTTGCAGCCTCAGATAAACTTGGCAATCAACAAAGCAGATTTTGGAGTACTAAGGTATCAGGTAGCTTATTCCACAGGTATTTATATCTCCTGTCCTAATAATGGGAAACGTGCCATTGTATTTGAGAGGGTAAAATTCGGTGTTATCTCTATATGTTCACTGGAAAGTCCTGCAATATCAAATGGCATTACTCTTTGAAGCAGAGAACAGCAATACAGCAGAAAAAGAGAGGATATGCTCAAGACATAGTTTTCACAAAATCTGTCAGTAAGAGATACTGCCAATGCCAAGAATGTGGAGCTCTAGGAGTGTGGCTTTTTCCAGCCATGTCAGGAAGGAACTGAACTACTGTGGGTCTCAGGAAAAACAACTGTGTCAGGCAGCACCACTGGGTCTCAGAAGCATTTAAGAATTCACTAAGTCTTCTTTATTTTCTTTCTGTAGTACAAACCCATGCTTTTTCTCAAAAGTGATTCAGTTTTTAAGCACATTTCCTCTTCTTTCACGCTACAGGAAGATTTTTCATGCATTGTTTAGCATTTTCCTTCTACAACCTTCTTCTCCCTTATGTATTTCCTTTAATTCCTTTATTCTCAATAAAGAAATAATGTTACACCAGTGTAAGAGGATTTCTGGACTTAATTCAAGTAGTGTTTTCACATCAAATTCATTACAACATGCTTTCATGTTTAAGCACTTTGCTCAGGACAGATAGTGAAATGCTTATTCTTCCTCACTTTGATTTAAAAGCAAGGCACCCAGTAACATAAATAACAGGCTGAAGGAGCAGGTCACTCAGGTAGAGATGACCCTAAAAGAGTGGTAATATTAACAACCTACTAAAACCAGCTTTCTGAGACTGATCTCAAGCAGATGGAAACAGCTCTTCCCCAGGGTTCTTCCTCTTAGGAGCAGCAGTGCTGAGAGCGAAATCAAACTACATGTGCTAGAAGTTCAATCTTGAAGCTTCTCAATGCATCCTAAGATTTCATTTTTGCTAGTAAATAGTGCAAAAGATATAAGAAGCAAAAAACATGGTAAATCTCCTGTCAGAGCAGCTGATGTCTCTTACTTTCTGAAAGAGGATGGCTGTTTTCAACCTGCCTTTTGGGAACAGTCCTGGCTCCTGTTGTCCAATAAATTTTGGCTATGCCTGGCATGAGGGAGAGGTGGAAGCTGTGCCAGGGAGTAACCTAACAATTACTCAGTTCAAATTAGACTTTTAGCTGTGTGTCCTGTTAAGTTTAATTGCATAAGAATTGATAAAGTTTCCAGAAGTACCTAAGTCAGGCTAATAAGCTGCCTACAAACATGTGAAAACAGGAGTTACATTATGTATTTTGTAATTTCACCAACTTGAAAATAAGATTTTTATCCCACATGGCACTGGAGACACTTGGCTCTGGCAGAGGCACAAGGACTGAGGCAAGGGCTGTGGATATTTGTTGTGTGAATGCAAAGGAGACTGTAGCACATAATGACTAGTTAGTGGTGTGACCTGGCACAGTACCCTAGCTGTGGAACCTCCCTACATTCCTAACTGCACATTGGAATCACTGAGAAGTTGTAGATCTTGTGAACTTTGATCTCTGCCTATCTCTCCCATTGCTAAAGCGCAGAACACCTCAAATGACAGAGATTCAAATATACACACATTCCAGAGGCATTTCCACTCATGTGATGACCACATTCCCAGCCAGTATGACGATGTTTGGACAAGAGGCCTGCTCTAACTCCTTACCTCCAGACAGAGAGACTCAGGGAGGTTCAAACCCTAGATGACATTGCACAGAGACTCTTGGTTCTTATCATAGAACCATAGAATGGTTTGGGTTGGAAGGGACCTCTGGAGGTCATCTAGTCCAACCCCCCTGCAGTGGGCAGGGACATCCCCAGCTAGATCAGGTTGCTCAGAGCCCTGTCAAGCCTCACCTTGAATGCTTCCAGGGATGGGATCTCAACCACCTCCCTGGGCAACCTGGTCCAGTGTTCCACCACCCTTGTGGTGAGGAACTTCTTTTTAATACCAAGTCTAAATCTACACTTCTCCAATTTAAAACCATTGCCCCTTGTCCTTTCACTCCAGGCCTTTGCAAACAGGCCCTCTCCAGCCTTCTTGTATGTTCCTTTTAGGTACTGGAAGGTCACTATTAGGTCCCCCCCGAAGCCTCCTCTTCTCCAGGCTGAACAATCCCAGCTCCCTCAGCCTGATCCCACTTTGCAAGCTGAAGCATGGAAGTGCAGATCAATAAGGAGAAAAAGGGAAGGAAGTTTAGGCAGGGAGAAGAGAGAAGCACGAGACTGGTGAGGGACAAAAGTCGCACCCATGGCTGGCCAGAAACTTCTTCCACTCAGCTGAAAATGGGGTAATAGGCCTAGAATTTAACAAATATTGAGTCACTTGAATAACCGTGTCCATTACTGCAGAGCTGCCTGTAAATCACTGTTGTTTGCTATAGCTTGCAGTACTCAAACAATGTGACACTTCATATTCGCTAGTTGCAAACATTCCTGGTGTTTACAAATGGATTATGAGATACCTTTAGCCTTTAGGCTTTTGCCCAAACCAACTAGTTTCAATTGCTTACCTAAGAAGTTGTATAGTTCAACACTCTCCACCTCTGTGCTAGTGTTTTTCTAGCAGACAATCTTCCTAACAATCTCTTTCTCTGTGGATGCCTTTATTCAGTTGTCTTGCTACTTGGTAATCAATGGATACCTTGACTCCCCATTTCACTGCTAATAAGCGAAGTCAGCAACTCTGGACACCTTGACACAGGCACTACCCTCTGTCTGAATATAAATAAGTCTTCCCACAGTCGGACTGAAAAGCTGTGTTCTAAAGGCTTTTTCATCTAGTTCTCATGATTTCCTCTTTGATGGGAGGTGACATTGTCCCCGCTGTTCTTTTACCCAAGGAGGACCAGATATGACTTCAAAATTTACAATGTTGGGCTCAGTTTTGGGGTACAGTAGTTTCATTCATCCTTGTGTGTGTTCAGTCCACTAAGATGAATGGCATTAACAGTCATTGCTTTTCATAAATCAGAAGGAGAAGAAAGTTCCGTGAGAAACTTAATCCCTGTCTCACACAGACATTAACCACAGGTGAAAAGGTGATGGGAAACTATTGGGCAGTGTTCTTCAGAGCGTTTCACATACCAGAATTCTCAGTGACTTCTGTCTCATTTGCCAGTCCCAATCTCAAAGCCTTTACATCGCATTGATATTACTTCATTTCCTAAAATAATATAGAGGAGAAAGATGATGAAATAGAATGGGTGCAGCTTACCCTGCTATGTTACCACAGAAACTTAGCAGTGAATTTTTTTATGCACTTCTTCTAGCCTTCAACTCCCCTGAGTGCATCTATAAATTCCACCGTGATTGAAAACATACCAAATAAACACCCAGGCACATTAACTGACTTCATTTCCTTTGAAGAAATCCAAGCAGGCACAGGAACAAAAAGAAGCATTAGCAAGAGGCTCTGTAGGAAGGCAGATGCAGGTACAACTGAACCCTCCTAAAGTGTCTTAAAAAAACCTACCTTCCTCTTGACCTGACTGTAGAAGAAATTAGGCAGCACATGGAAAAGCAGTGCAGTTCCACAGCATGGAACCCTGAGAAGTGTTTAAGAAGATTCTCAAGCCTAAAATACAGTAAGCTGCCCACATGCTGAGCAACTGATATCATAGGTACTCTGAGATGAGTTAGTTTAGATGAGTCCTATTGCACCAAGACAGCTGATCAGTTAGACAAGGAATGAAGCAGACCTTGGGAACAGCAGACCATTTTGACTCTCTGTGATTTAAGAGAGAACAACACATGGTTGGCACAAGGAGGAAAATGTCTAGAGCAGAAAGAACGAGGTAATCAAATGTCTCCTGAAACAGAAAACTCTGAAAATGTAGATTACAGCAAGAGAAAATGAGAGCAGGTAGTCATTTTGTCTGTATGAGCAATATGGTCCTGTCAAATGAGACATGAGCTGAATGTGACCTAATTGTCAATTACTCTTGATCACAAAACTATTCATTTCCTTCAGAGGAAAAAAAGAAAAAGTAAATAGTGACACAAGCATCTCTCCAAGACTCAAAGGTAGAAATAAGGATTCCAAACTCTTGAAAAAACAATCACTTAGCTTTAGGGGACAGAACAAAATAATCATGGCAAAGGCAGCATGTGTAAACTCTTTCCAGGATGCACAGGAAAGACACCAGGCCTTCCCTCAAACTGTCAGTTGCTCAGGAAGAGGTGTATATTTAAATAAAAATGCAATATGTAAGTGTAATATTTAAATAGCTACTTTTTTCCTAGGTTAGTCTTCACTTACACTTGTTTATCCAGGGTCATATGAGTTCAACTTCTGTAGGAGTTCCATCTGCTGGCATTGAGGATGTATTAATCCCAGGATACCCTGGACACTCCCAGGCTAATCCAGATTAATGGACACTGCTCTGATGCTGGGTAATGATATGTCTTCATGGGAATCATTCAACAAAACTACTGCTTTCTGCATTTCCACAGTACCAAGCTGTTTCAGCTCTGTTCAACACCCTAAACTTGTCTTTTCACTTTTTCATTTCTGCATGCTACTTCAAAACAATCTACATGTATTTCAACCTTGTTTGCCACTTCAAATGTGACTCAATTGCTTGATGCCTTAAGACCATCTCTACACACTATCTCAAACCTTCTCATCATTTAGATGTTACCTTTGCTCCTTCTTACCTCTGCTTGTCACTTGCTTGTCTTTTCAAAGTTGTCTCTTCATATTATTGTTTGAAGGAGGACTTATTGTATATAGGATATCATCAGAGTCTCTGTGAAGGAGCAGTCATAATAACCTGGGTTTTTTTCCTTTCTCATATCCAGTTCTCTTACCCTGTTAGTACTACTGTTGCTGAGGTCAGGTTCACTCCTCACTAGGTGTTTCTGATATTGTGTCATCCTCCATTCATTATGGCATCAAAAGCTGGCACATAATTGACATGAACATAATCTGTTTTATTAGTTCTTTAACAGACATACAGGAAAAGAGGCCAAAAATCTGCTGGGATTGTTCTTTCTTCTCATCTGCACAAAACTTTTCTGACTACCCTTGCCTACAGAGTTTGCAAGGTTAGTTATGTTTCTCACAGTAGGTGATTCGAATAGATTGATGATTTTGATAGTTTCCATTTAAATTGGACATAATTCTTCATGAGACTATAGAGAAAGATTTTGGGGAGTGAGGCATATCACATCAGAAAGCAACAGTTATTAATTCTAAGTTGAATACACAACCTAAACTGAGGTCAAGAAACATTAATGCTAGGAGGACAAATGACAAACAAAAGCTCTAGCAAGTAAATGGATTAAGCTTAGGTTATACAGTTAATAAACTAATTTCCCATTAAGGAAATTTGTATAGAAAGTAGACAGACAAGAAATACATGAAGTCCTTTATTTCATCCTCTGGAAGGGTAAGGAACCAATGGCACTGAAGAAGCATCTTTGGGATAAGAAAGCTGTTGAGACAGTACAGAGCTAACCTGAAAGACCACAACATCTCCCCTATTCAACTCATTACCATAGTTCTTGTCCTAAGGCAGAGACTGGCAGAGAATTTTAATTGGTTTATTGCTGTAGGGCTGTTGAAAAAAATAAAATCAGCAAAGCTAGTAACTCATTGGTCATTTGAAAGTCTCTCCAAACACTGCAAAATGTCCTTTCAATACATACCCCAAAGAAATATATGCATATATAACAAGGATTTCACTTTTTCCTCCCTACATGGGGAGAAATTCTAGGACGCAAGGCTGAAGTCAAATATTTTTCTAAACTTGATGCATCAGCAGAGTTCTGGCAGGTTCCCTAAGTAAAACAGAGCATACATTTGTGAATACCATGTGAGCCTTTTGGGACACATTGTGAGTTGGACTGTGCTACACACCTAAGGGGTTTCACAGGAAAATATAACATATTCTTGACACCAAAGCAGGTTCTGAGATTTTCTGTGTGAAATTTTGAGTGGTGGAAGAATAGCAGACAGTATTAACAAAGGCACTGAAAAGATCAGGAGAGCCCCAGAATCGTGGTGGCTACTGCAAGTTCCTTATGGCAGATGTGATTTACCTGGGATTGTAATTAGCACAACAAGGTTACAGGTAAATCTCAGCAAAGATGAAGCCCTGGGCTAACACACTGCCTCCACTGAGGAGATTAAAAGGAAGTTTTAAAGACTTAACATTTCATAGGAAATTTTAGAAGGTGAACAACCAGTATGAAAGTGCTACTCTGCAATTTGTCCAAAAGACATTGAGTGGAAATCCTGTCAGATCATGAGAACATGATAGAGTTAACCAGAGGCTCTCATTTGGAGATCTCCTGACAGCAGACACAAAGCTAAACTCATCCAAGGACACCTCTCAGGAGGTATTGGCACAGTGTTCTTGTAACATCTCAGTCATGTATGCTAAGAGTGCCAATAAAAACAATGCCAAGCAAGTTGGAATGGAGAAGGATATAAAAAGTTTAATTTCTTTCCAAGATTGCAGTGTTGGCTGTAACTGACCAGAAACAAATTTCTTTGCCATTGCTAAAGGAGGCTGGCAAACATCTCTTTGCAAATACAGACATAGTTTGGGGGATGTTATTTTTTCCCAGCTACAGATCTGTCATTTGCAAACTGAAAACCTTGGACTACAGACACTCTCTAATGCCAGAATTCTTAGCCTTTTCATTCCAGTGATGGCTCCACGGTAAGTCAAACTCTGTGTGTGGAGTCATAGCTATATCTGTCTGTTGCTTTTAGGCTAACCTTTTACTGTCCATCAAATAGATGACTGCAGGACCACTCTTGAGTTTTGCAGTGACTTTCTTTTGTTCACTGCTGCAGCTGTAGGGTCAGACATGTTAGTTCACATTACCTAAACAGGAAAAGTCACCATAGTATATCCAAATAAAGGTCCAACAGTCTCTCATGGCAATGGCTTATAGAAGATGCTAAGTGAAGAGTAAAGAATAAGGTAAATATAAGAGGTATTCTCCAATATTCTAGCGACCTGCAGAACAAGGATTTCAAGAGGCATGTCTTTGTGTCTGATAGCCTTTATCTAATATTCTGTTGAACCTAGGTCAGCTTCAGCATCCACAGGATCCACAGGCAATTTATGAACTTGTGCAGTTATTAAGCTAGTGATTTTGAGCAAGTTTGACATTTCTTGTAACATTTCTGTTGATTGTTAAATTATTTTCTTTTTTTGAAAACCTATCTGTCCTGAGCACAGCAGTTAGCAGTCAGGTACTAAGTGATGCAGACCATGCATGAATGCTGAACAAGACAACCATTAACAAGGCAAGAATCATTTCTATGAAATTATTAATTGCAATCAAAGTTTCAAGATGCTCCTGGGCAGACGAATAATATCACTGAAGCACTTGGAGCTGAGCCAGCCACTTGCAACTGCTATATTTTAAGTGCTAAGAGGAGTAGTAAGTTAATCATGTTCTGATGCATTATGGGTGCACCTTAAGACTATGTAAAAACAAGGAAAAGAAAAAGAAGACTAAGAATAATGTTACAAATTAGGTATAACCACGGCTGTTCATTCAAGGATGTTAAGATTTCATAAGGCTTCTTTATAGAGCTGGTTAGCAGCAATGACAGCAGCTTTACTTCAAGCACAGGCATAAGCATTGGCCCTAGCAAAGATACTCATAAAGCATGCATGAACAATGAGGCTCTCTCTACTTTTTAGTAAGGTTTTGAGGTCTCTGAGAAGCCAAAAGATGATAAAAGTTGAGAGAATAGCGAGCCGGACAAAAAGTATCAGGTTTAGGAGGAATAAACTGTGGGACTCAGAGACAACTTGAGCATGGCAGGGGCAGGGGTTAGTGCTGGGGAGAAATTGGGGAAAGAAATTATTAAATTCACAGAAATTGTGCTGTGTTTCTGTAAATAAAAGGGGGGGGGAGTGTTTCTATTAAAGAGATATTTGTCTCTGTCAGCAGTTTTTCCTAACTGAAAATATACAGAAGACCACACTATTCTAGCTAATCACGTCAAAAAGAGTGGCAGGAAATGTTATGGCATTGCAGGATGCCTATGCTGCAAAGACTTGACCATAAAACATGGATGGGTAAAGAAAACAGAAACAAAACAGAAGGAAAGGTCTACCTAGAGAAAACTAGCTTCTCCATGTTTACTTTTCAGCAATTATACTCAGAAGTATTCTTTTTTTCTGAGCCTTTCACTAGCCTCTTCTTTAGAAATCACTGCAGTTGCCCATCACTCAATTACCTTTACACAAAAATACTCCTCAGTAAATCTGTTCTAAGATGTTCCTGTCACGGTTTCAGTTTGTTAGCAAGCTGCTAATTTTATTTTCATTTCATATTTGTGTGCTGCCTGACACAAATCAAAATTTAAGGGAATATTTTTCAATTCATATTGCCATCAGTCACATGTAACTCTGATGGTTCTGGACATGCCCACAGCGATACATGTCCACACTTTTGAGGTGAGCTGGAAGATGCTGCTTCTCCTGCAATAAAATAATGGAAACCACAGCCAGCCCCACTGATGGGAGGGACTGGGTGCTGTCACACAGCTCAGAGAGCCTGGGACAGCCTTTCTTCTGCCTCCCACCCTGTTTCACTTCCTTCATGAGATGTTGTGCCTTCAGAATCTGTCAGTTCTGGACATGCATGTTTCCAATATGTCAGATCCCTCACAGGAATTGACAGCTGCCTACAGCCACTTTGGCTGTGCATGTCCTGGCTGAAGTGTGCTCAGGAGGAGGGAGGCAGGCAAAAAGGCTTCTCTCTTCTTCAGCTCACTTTCTCAATGGCCAGGAGCATTTTTAGAGCAAGCAAAAGAGGTTTCTTCACTTCTTCCTTCAGTTTGGTCCCCTGCTTTCTGTTTTTCTTGTGCAGGACAGGGCAGGGCAGAGAGGAAGTAAGGTACGCACACTGCTGGATTTGCACCCGTTACATGTGTGCTGTGCCAAGTGGGAACCAAAACCAACAGAAGGCCTTGACAAAGTAAATGAGCAGCTTCTGGGTTTTGACAGTGGTAAAGCACAAAAGCAGAGTGATGTTCCACAAAGCAAAAGCATATCAAAATTAATAAATCTCTGCAATTTTTTATTCAGAGTATCAGTAGGATGTTCCCAAGCTGGTAACTCAGCAAGGAGTGAAAGAGGATTAGACTTCTACAAACACTGAGGATATTCAGAGGCAGAGCAGTTCAGGCTAATAATGTTTTACAGTGGGATATAATAGTGCATATGGCAGGGATGGAGTCATTCTCCAACAAACTGAGATTAGAATGAGAACTGCAATGCAGTGGAAGAGAGTGGATAATCTCACATCTGACTGCTAGTTTCCTCCCAGGACTGTAAGACTCTCCATATGCTGAACTAATGGTACCTCCAATCTGGTCCAACTCCACAGCCCTGTGTCTGTGGCAGCATTATAGCTTGTTTGCTGAGATACTACATTTTTAGCGAAAAGTTTTACTTGTTTGCTTTGATTTGCTGCTCCTTAGTGTGTGGGAGGCAGTTTAACCACAATCCAGACTGCTTGGTAGTCACTTTCATGGTAAGAAACTGTCTCTTTCAGATTTCTCCTGCTGAGTAAAGTAGGCTGACTGTAAACAGAACAGTAAAAAAGAGGGAGAGATAAATTCTCTCTGTCTCCCATGTACATTACTCAGTGAAGCATACAATCTTGGCTGCAAGAGGACACAATTCCCCTCCTTCCTCTCCTGCTCTAATGGAAGTGAAAAATCAGCACAGTAAGGAAAAGAGCTCAGAACAGGGTGAGAAAGCATGACACCAGGAGACAGTCATATTATGGCACTAATAAGTAGTTTCTGCTTATGATGGCAGTTGGGAACCTGATTAAAATACCTCTTGTTGATAAGGCAAGATCATAGAGTTTTCCATTTGAAGAATCCATTAAATGGCATTAGGAGCTGTTCAAAACAAGCAGATAGGTTTTGTTCATGTTGGGTGATGGACTTGTGCAATTCAAAGGATCGTGCAAATGCAGAGTTTAGGTGAGTTTAAGGGGAGGCAGGACAAGAACAAGAACAAGGATGAGATTCTTTGAAGACTATGACTAGACAAAGTATATCAGGCTTAGATTCCCCCAAATTGTCAAAGGCTGGGAGAGTGCTTGGGGAACATATCTATGCTTGCCCTGATTTCTTTTTTCCCTGGGCACTGCACTTCCCTGGTTTTGCTCTGTTTGCCATGGATGTCAGTAGGTAAGAGATTAGACTGACACTTCAGAGGAATGACTATAAATGTTACTCCATGGTGCTGTAATTGTGACTGCAAACTAATCTCACTGAAAACTTTTAGAGATCTTGTAGATCCTGTAGGAGTGTGCTTGGTCCTCAACTCTCACTTGGAAAGTGAGTGCATTTGCAAAGCCCTCCTGTTGGAAACAAATTCATCCTTTTTACTATGATTGCAATTGTGAAGCTTCTTTGTTCAAGCTGCCATACAAAGAGTACTTTAATTTTGCATGTTATAACAGCATTTGAGATAGTTGTCTTTTCTTTCACTGTCTAAAATGCTTTAATTCATTTTGTAACAGCTTTTGCTTTCTGGAAGTCTTCTGAGAAGTCCCAGCATGTTGTTCATGACAAACATAATTCAATGAGGACCAATGCTAAGATTTAGATCTAAATGACTTGCCAACGTCTGAGAAAGTGAAATGTTATATTAGCAATATATTTTCTAAACAGCTCTTCTAATGTCATTTCCTGTGAGTCACACTTTCTATTAAGTTTGGGGGGGGGGATGACAAATGACTTGTAGTCTAGATATCAAGCTACATTTGGTGCCACTGGTTTAATACTCAAGAACTTCTACATGCAAAAATGCACACTAAATGAACATTAAGACTGCAAATTCAAGCACTAATAATTTAGGGACTGTTCAGGTTTCATTTTCTTGTTCACTTTTCATTCATCCTCCTCATTTGTGCACATATGAACTCAGTCCTCAATGACAAATTAGCATGCTATTTTTAATTTGGAGCAGAACTCTTCAGTGACATTTTAAGGCATTGACTAAATTAACAAAAACTTTTCCCCCTCATTTTTGGCTAGTGACGATATGTGTGATGAAATTTTTGCTCTTCTATGGCATTAATCTAATCACTACACTTGCACACACACACTAAAAAGTAATCTGTTTTCTCAACACTTCTATTTAGAGGTAGAAGACTGAGATTAAAATCTGGCATGCACATCCATTCTAGGCATCTCTTATCAAGTACTACATCTTTGCTTTTCTGAACACTACCAGTCATACAATCCTGTGTCTGAAGCACAGCTTGCTATTGTTGTCANTTGACTTAAGGCACAACTGGACATACTGGGTATTGCTGCAAAGTAGATCCCCAGTGCTTGAGTTAGGTATGCAGAGTATGAGGAAAACACAGTCGTAAGAATTGCATTGAAATTTAATTTTGAAACCTAATACTTCCAGCAAGCTGGAAACCTTCAATTTTTGCCAGCTCTTTTCCAGAAACAGTTTCCTTTGCATTGATGAGGCATACAGGTAATAGAAAGACTGATGAAAAGAAAAGCATATAAATTAAATCAAACTTAAAAAAGATGATGGGTCCTCAGGTTCCTTCAGTGATTAGATGAAAATATTTCTCTTTCTTTGATTAATGGAAGTTCTTTCATTGACTGTAATGACAGGTAGATGAAATCTCATGAGACTTACTACCTCATTTATGTGCAAAATTCATGCTCATTTAATTTAATAGACAGATATTTGAAAGCAAAATATCTTACAAAGTTTTCTTAGGAACCCCCCCAGCCCCCATCCCTGCCATTTCTTTAATAAAGCTTTTCAAATCTCCTTTTTCAGAGTTTCTCAGGCTGAACCATCACTGTACTTCCCAGTGCTATAATGCTTGAAGGGGAAGACAGTCAAAGTGTAAGGGCTATAGATTCATGGACATAATCAGCCACCCACTAGGGTACTACTTTACCCTCCCACTTCCTCCAGGGCTGTAGCATATTAGATGTCTTGGCCAATAGCTTAGGACCTTGTAACTGTTGTCTCTGATGCGTAGAGAATTAGTTTTTCAAACCATATATTTTAAGTGACCTGGTCTCTTTTTGGAGTATCTCCATTTGAGGCAAGGATGTGCTTATTGTTTAGACCTTGGGGCACTGTAACTTCTGCAGTATTAACTTGGGCAGAACCTTGAAGTGGGCTGCAGTCTGACATGGATATCAACCTTTGCTGAAGGTTTTTTTTTAAAATCACTGTGTCCTCCATTCCTGTATTCTCAGTCTTAGCATCCAACTGTATTTCTAATAATTCAGCTCATTTCTCTTTTAATTTTTGGACGAATAAATAGCACTAAAATTAAAGATGGTTTGAAACAATCAGAATTTTGGGAAAAAACCCTGTAGGAAGGAGGAGAGGGATGGCCTGGCCTTCTTTCTTCTTGGTTCCTTATCTTGTAACAAAGAAGGAAAGAGTGGCTGTTGAAACTGCATTCAACAGCTTTACCAGCCTTCCCTTGCTGCTAGTCTTTGCAACTGCAATATGAGCTCATTCACCATTTACCAGGATCTAAACCATAGGAAAACTTTTTGCTGCACTGGTTTGCTGTTTTGGTTTCACATTGACATTAGTCTGAAAAAAACAACAACGAGCCAACAAGCAGAAGAATAGCTGCATGTACATGCACTCAGGCATGTACATGTGGAATTTTGGAGACATGTGTGAGTATTAACTGGACCAAAGTTTGCCACTACAGTTAGCCACAGAGTAAGCAGGAGAAGGACCACAGCCATCTGACTGGGACAGAGACATGAGTCAACGTCCTCATTTTTTGTTCTTCATATAGAGACCTATTCATTGTGTGGCCTTGGTTGAATCACTGAGGTCAGACTTTACTCCAATGTTTCTTCAGTGGGCAAGAGGGAGAAAGAGCAGTAAAAGGAGACACTCAAGAAAGGTCAAGACCAGCAGGGAATGACTTGAGAGAAAAACTACTGCCCCTGTGGGAGAGATCAGAATCCTGTGGCATAATTTGCTTTGTACCTGGGAAAATAACCAATGCCTTCTCTCTCCTGCTATTGATGCATGGAATGAATACACACTTCTGAAACAGCTTTTACCCCAGACATATTTAAGTCAAGGTTAAGTTTTTAATAAAAGTAGTTTACTTTGATCTGGATGACTGTGACACACTGGATATGCACAAAGCCATTTCATCTCTAAAGTTTTCTTAATTTTAAAATGTTGAGATATTAAAACCAGAGTTGAATATAAAATCTATCACAAATACCAAAAGACAAAAACATGAAAGAATGAAATATAAATACTATTTATCTTGCAGTTGCAGCAGGAAACATGATTGGGCTGAAGGCAGCACTGTGTGAGGCAGCAAATAAAAAAGGATTGGGAACTGATCTCCAAGCAGGGAGGATTCAAGCAGTATTTCAGAGAAGAAGAAAGAGGAAATCCAGGAATGAGGTAGATGAAATATTCCATGAAGTTTTTGGAACTGAATAAAAAAGCAACAATCACCAGTTTCCACACACAGCTCTTCTGAGGAAGATCCTGGGTGATCTGTCGACACTACCCACTGACACCACACCAGGAAGGTTCTGGACTTAAACCAAAAGTCAGCTATAATAAGAGAAAGCTCAGAACTAATTCTGACCAGTGATTTTACTTCTTTAGTGGCTGACCCAGTCCTAACCCCTTGACAGAAGCAATATTATGAGCTGAAGATGACCAGTTTGTTCTGGTTTTAATAGGCATATGTATGCAAGCCTACGAGTTGTCCAGCAGGACAAGAGTGTGAACCAGGGGCTTGGAAATGAGATGAATGAGGTTGTACAGTGAACCAGGCTGTGTAGCTGGGGGCTATCCTAGGCCTTATGCTCTGTGGGCTGGCACAGATGGGGTGGTGTGAAATATACATCCTGTTAAATGAGCCATTGAAAATCCCTGTTTGTCTGGAAGTGTGATGAAATGCACAGGAAATGAGCACCAAAAAATCCCTGGCAGGCATATGGGCTTGAAATATTTTAAATCTGAGGAGCACTGGTCCCCACACTCTTTCCTCAAGCTTACCTCACTGTTTTTATCCTTAACAGTAACCAATGCCACAATTCCTCTGAGATAAGAAATACTGCACTGAAAGAAACCTGAGTGGGAAGGAAAGAAACAGTCCACAAGCAATGTGTCCCACTTTGCACAGTAATACTGTCACACACACACAATGAGGACTTTGTTCTCAGCATCTTTCCAAGGCATGGGTGCATTGTCTAGCATAAATATATACATAGAAAAGAATGACACCAGACCAGGAACATCCTCTCATGCTGTATTTTGATACTTCTTTTCTTGAGCCCAGGGTGGTTCCTAGGATAGTTTTGTCCCATGTTAAGTTGCACTGATGCAAATATCAGTGTAGGTAGGCAGTTAGTGGGGCTGGAAACTGTTCCAGGAGACCTTGTGGGTGCAGACACCTTGTTTTGAAGGTGAAAGGAGTCCAAGAGTCCAGTTTGGGGTCAATCTATGCAAGCTCACCTTAGTACCAGAGATTGGTCCTGTAAATATTCAATTTACTAATACAGATGCAACTTAGACAGCACTACTAGTCCAGATTCAATTTATTGTGGTACTAGGGCCAGCCAAAGCAGCTAGTCAGAGACACAAACAAGTTATCATAAGCTCAGTATCAACTACAGATAGAAAATATTTTCATGACTATCCAGTCCTCCTTAGAGTTGATATTCATATATTCAGGTTAAGCCTCTCTTTGTATTTGCTGCTCTGGGTCCATAATAACCCTTCTACAGAAGAAGAATTTAACAAAGAATATGCTAAGACTGAAGCTCAACAAAAGGTCTCTTGTTTCTGTAGGTATGGATTAGTCCTTGCAGAAAGCAAAGAGGTGAAAGCTGCTTTAAGTGTTAAGAGGATTTTTTGGGTAATACTTTAGAGATGCATGTACACTTGCCTCATGAAATGGAATTTAGTGTTAAGAATAAGAAGCCTCAGAAGACAAACTCTTCCATTTATCCAAAGATATGCTATTGAACAAGTTTCCCATATTGCTTCATCAATGTTTCACAGTTCTGAAGGGGGTTAAAAGCCCATCCACAATTCTCATTCCATTCTTTTAAAAAGAAATAGATAAAATACATGGCACAGTTTTATTTCTAAAAGATGTTTGTGGAATATTTTTATTCCTTTCTAAATATCTCAACTGATTAATGGAAAGATAATTCCAGAAAATATAATCAGTCACTAGCCTATTTTTTAGATATATAATGAAAACCAGTTGTGGATAAAAATGAAAAGCAGTTAAAAAAAATTTAATTCCTCCCAGGAGAGATTAACATTTGCCAGTGGGCTCCCACATGGGCAAGTTATGGAGTTGCATGGGTTATTTGATGCTTGGTCTCAGTGTTGATCCTCTCTTCCTATTCTGCAATGTGCTGAAGATCTCTGGTCCCTGTTTGGTACTCTGTGGAGCTTTGAAGAGAATCTGAAGTCTCCAATATTTGTCTTGAAGCAGCCTGTAACTTTTATGTTCAGGCCTCAGTATCAAGTGTCAACAGCTTGTTTTAGGATAGAAAAAGCAGCAATGCTGTTCATGTGACAAGCCTGAAATTTAGCCTTTTGACATAACGTTTGTAGGAGCTAGGAAAGGCCCAGACTGGGTGTTGTAGTATAAGATTTAAGAGATTAAAGATGTTCAGGAGAAATAGGATAGTGTTCAAACCCAGAGCTCCTAACAAGCCTTGCAAATACATCCTTAGGCCAAAGGACTAAGGATGCACTTCCTGGGTTTGTCCCTATGCCACTTTTTGCAAATCCTCTATATCATTCATGGACATTCATCCTTGATGTAGCTCTTTTGTCATTTGCTTAAGTTCTCTGGGATCTGACAGGAATTACATGGGAGAGCTGGGAGGTCTATTGCCAAGGAAAACGGGTGTTCCCTCTGGACAGGTGCTGGCTGAAGTCTGATTCAAAGGCACGTTTGCCAGTGCAGTCCTTGCTTCCCAGAGACCTCTCCTCTGTGCACATCAGTCAGGCCCAGATGATCAGGCAATATCTGGGCTTCTGAATTGCAATGAGTATTAAGCACTTGCTGATTGAGACATCCCATCCCACCCAGGAACCCAGTTTAGTCATGTGGAACATGCCCTTGCATCTCCATTGCTCCATCTTGAGGTGAAATTTGGGTTTGTTTAGTCTCATGTCCTGGTTGTACCCTTCAGCTACGTGCAGACAGGGCAGCAGGAATTCAGGATGTGTGGTGGGGCATGCTAAAGCATGAACCTGTCCCCCTGACATGCTCTTTGCCACCTAGGGTGACTCAGAAAGCTGAAGGCAGTGCTCAGACATGCAGGCTGATTCACTCTCTGAGCCTCAGTGCCCTATCCATAGTAACATAAGGATTTTCCATCCTTACAAAGTAATGATTCAAGTTCCTCCATGAGAAACCTGGGTTAATGGGAGCCCTATAAATGCTATAACTAGATCACCAGCTTGTTAAGGCTTATACTGTAGCGCACTTGCTCCTGAGAAGGAAAGAGAAGATGCTACAGAGCCGAAAATGCTCACAAACTGATAATTGCCCTTCCTTTTACTCAGTTGGCAGTGACCTAGCTCATCTGAGCAAAAGTGATTGGATCCCATTCTGCAGAGAAGAAACATATACAAGGATTTCTGCAGCAGGTGAGGTAGCTACTACACAAGATGCCACAAAGAGATTCCTCAGAGACAGAAGATGCCCGATAGGCCTTTCTTATCTGCCTTTTTCAGGATGCCAAGATAGGTTCTGATCTGGACAAAGTGATACTATAAATGACTTTTACCCCTTCACTGAATGCCTCCTACCATCCACACTCGGTAGTCCACATGCTTAGTCTTCAGTAGTGGAAAAGCAATTTTCTCTAGTTGCTTATGGCAACATTTGAAATAATTGAAAAAGGTGGAAAGATGTTTTTATCATTTTATTTCTTGCAGGTCAGGATCTTGATGTAAATTAGGCTAACTTGCAAACCTCCAGCTACTTTGATTTATATGGAAAATCTTCTTCCAGTTTACTGCACCATATATCATAATAACACAGGAAGAATGTGGTGTATTTGTAACAGTGATGAATAACGTGGGATTTTAGTCAATACAGTGATTGGAAACTCAGTTTTGCTCTTTCTTATAAACCATATTTGTCTTGGGTGTAAACTCATCAAAATGATTGAATTATCCCAAACCTTACTAACCTGTGATCATGCAGCAGTTGAAATTAGCTGAATTATCTTCCCTTGGTTTAAATGCTTCTTTCTGAAAGGGAGGATTATTGGTCTCTGATACATGTGATGGATATTTCTTTTGCAAACAAGACATAGTTCTGCAAACGCTTCTTTAAGGTGACAATTCAAGATCAACTCCTTAAGCCTTTACATGTTTGAAATAACAGCATGATGCTATTACACAGTTTACAGTTTTCTGTTAAAATTACCTTTTTCAATGAAGTTTCAAGAGAACAAAATCTTTCACAAGGATTTCAGGAAACAAAACTTTTGCACTGGAAGAAGGTTTCCATTGTTCTTGGGAGCAAGGAAGGAGGATATCATCTAACCAGTCCAGCAATTTACTTACCTTTTATCTGCATTTGATAAAGAAAAAAATGTCCTGTTACACTCCCTCATGTATTTTCTGTTCATAGCATACTGCAAAACTTCCTGAAATCTGTTCACGTACCATCAAAACATTTTTGTTGTTTCTTCTGTACCTAATATTGCACATGAAAAAAATTTACAGCATTTTCTGTATATGAAAAGTAACAAATGTTTTCAGCAGGAAAAGCAAAATGAACTGTCTTTTGAATAGATCTTTCATTCCTTTTCAGTAGTTTTTTCATTCCTCCTATCTTAGTAATTTTATACTGTCAGTCCTTATAATCTTTCAGCTTGCAAGAATAAAGGCAGGAACATCAAGTTTGTGGATGAGCTTTTGAAATTGGATTAGACTAGTTTTTTCCTGTATATCTAAAACTAGTTTTCATCATGCAAGCTTTTATTTGCCATTTCAGATATGCCAATGTGTTTATTCATACAGAATATTCTAACTATAATTGGGAGTTTGAATAAATCATACTGAACTTGGAAATGAAACTAAGTTTATTCTTGAAGTTATAATGCAATTAATTATTAATTCAGCAAGGTGCTTAAGCATCCTTTAGTTCCTTTGAACTCAATTAGAGTATTCCCAAGTTTACTGTTATGCCTACCCTTATAAGTTTATCATTGAACAAAGTGTCATTGATTTAATTTTAAAAGTTAGAACCGGAAATTAATTGTAAGAAACTTTTACCAGAGTTCCTAGAGATCAAAAAAAATAGATATAAAAATGATTGAATTATTGCATGAGTTGAGGTAAACTATAGACTCAGCTACAGCTGAAGTGAAAAGGTGACTACAGGCAAAATTTTCCACGTCATTGCTTATTATTGTCTGTAGATCAGATTCTGTACTACTGATGGATTACTGGGCTATTTGAAGGCTAGCTGTTGCTATTTTGTTCCTTTCTCTGTTGGCTCTGAGAAATGCTTTGAAAGTTATTTGACAGAATCCTTCCAGGAATTAATATCATAGTATAAGTAGCTTGACACATGAAGATGAACAAACTCACATTACTGTAAATGTCACAAAAATTATGGCTTTGGAGCCTTCTTGGAGATGGAAAAGGCCATAGACGTGCTCTTTCCCCTTGCAGGAATATCCTGTAATGGGTGAGCATCAAAATGGTAAACCAAAGGTTTCAGATAACCCAAGCTAAACAAAACACATTTTTCTGTGTCAATTTACATTCCAAATAGTCAAGTCTTCCATATACTCCCACAAGATGTGCAATCTTATCTATTCCAACTGTATGTAGAAAACTCTCCAAATCTAATTGTATGTGTCTGGATTGCTTGGCAAGGTCACAGCTGGTCTCTTCAGATCTGTGTCAGAACTTCTATCTTTTGCATCTATATCCAGCTGAAGAGTAAGGAGAAGCTGTACATGGAACTGGGAATAGGAGAAAGAAAAAGGAAAATTCAATACAAAATCACACACCGTAACACAGAGTCAATGGGGTGAGTTATTAGTTTTAATTCTATACTGAATCTTTCACAACCAGACTCTTACTAGGATTAACCAGAAAAAGACTACAGTCAGGTCAGATGCCTGATCCTGATCCTAGTTATTCACATGGTTACCCATAGCATATGGGACCATAGCATATGGGATAACCCCTGTTGGTTTGTTCTGAGTATCTGAGAGGGTACTCTACCTACTCCCCTGTAGAGTTCCAGCCTGTTTTTCAATTCTAAACATAGTCCCTGACCACTAGTCAAGTATAAATGTTAAGTAGCAAGAATAAAATTCACATAACCTAGTGTCGTTGATCAGTTAGCTCTATATCACATGAATTTTGAATATAATGGTTTGTTAGATTGATCTGCAAGTGCTGGAATCTTATGGCCTGTTGGTTTCTGGGACTACCCAGAAGGTACTGGTTTGAAACAAGCGCTGATAAATCCCATTTTGGGGTACCAAAGCTCAGATGTATGAGCAATGCAGGAGAACCCTTCAAAATGACTGTGAGTGTGAAGCAGGTGGTCAGCAAAGGCTTTCCAGAGGAGAATGATAAATGAAACTAAAGCAGAGAGTTTTCTGTACCTGAACAAATGATCGTGGAGGAGAAGATGATAGGCATCCTGCAATGCCAGAAAGGCAGGTGGATACTAGACTAGCTGGCAGAATTTCTCTGTGCCATCAAAGAACCAAATAAGAGCTATACAAAACTCTGGTAATACAGAGAATGGGAAATATTCCAACATAGTATTTCAGGTTACATAGCATGGACCAAACACACGTTCCTGATAATGATCTGAGTCTGCCACCACACTCAGTGTATCAGCAAAGTAATTAATCAGTTGGAGAGCTCTTGACAGGCAGACAATAGAAAGTGGTATCAGCAAGGAGATTGCATGATACATAGTACAAGGAACTAGCTAAGTGAAGATAATGAGGAGCAGGGGATTATAACCTTTTGGCTCAGGCAATGGGAGGCTTCTGAGATATGCTGGGCTGTCTGCCACAACTGATATCAATCCAGTAGTCAATCCTGTGTCAAATGGAGCTCTGTGAACTGGCAAGGTAGGTTCAGTATGACTGCTAGGGAAGATGGGTCCCTCCCGAAGTCATTAAGTGGGTAAACACACCTAGAAGAGCTCGGAGAGAGGAGTTACAAGATGTTCTGTGTCTTTGAGACACCTGGAAAGATGCCAGTTCTTGGATTGTTGATAGTGCTCACTGGACAGCACAGTCCATTGAAAGAATCAGATCTGGGAAGAAAAAACACTTAATTCCCCAATATACCTTCTGTCATTTCTAATTTATCGTAACCCACTGTCACCTAACTGTTTTGTAACCTCATCAGTGAAATTAGTCTCATCTTTGATGCAGAGAAAAAATTTCTGTTAGTGTTTCTCTCCTAGTATCATCCTTGGCCCCAGTTGTAGACCAAAGGTAATAGTCCAAACTGGTCAGGATTAGGACTGATAGAGTGGTTTGGCTGTGGTGACACCACACAGCAGTTGGCCCTGCCTGTTCTCTGAATCCTGTATGGTGCTCCTCTGACCCTCTGACATTACTGAGACTTGATCTGAAGACTTCTGAAGCTCAAACTTCTGTTCTGAAGCCCACCAGAATACTGTTTTTGTGATGAGAAAGTCATGACAGCTATTGTGAGCCCTGACATGTGGTATGAGAACATATGGCACTGTCTTAAAAATGCAAAACTTGTTGGAATAATGTTGGTTGTAGAGCAGAGGAACCCAAACATGATCTGGATCCCACAAAGAATCCGGAGTCATTTAATTCCTGAACTCATTGTCAGTTTTAAGGGCAGTGGGTAGCCAGGAAGGAGAGCCTAGTTTCCAGTCCTGTGGTGGCTGTACAGGACATATCTGTGTAACTGTGTCTGGACTAGTCTTAGTCATGGAAACAGGAGTGCTGTAGAGGTTCAAATACTGCTGTATATATCATGCAACATGCACATTGGCATGCAGGTGATAAGTTATTGGCAAAGGACTTCTCTGTCCACAGAAGCAGTTTTGTTTTGACAACAGGAAGCCTTGATTTTTCTGGCAGCAATCAGATGTGAATGGACAGAGGTGGAAATCCATGCCAACAAATAAACATTTTTACAGGTAGATCCACGGATGCAATACTACAGAATCAGTGTGTTTCCTAACTATTTCCTTTATGTCCCCTAGACACTTGAAGAGCTGATAATCCTGCCCAAGTACAGGAAGGTCATTCACTGACCTCTAAAATTGAAGCCCTTGGGAGAAGTCCATTCAGTCTAGGAGCATGTCAGCAGCTCTTAGGCAGAAAAGACTTCCTGACCTGCATGTATTGGGACCATCAGCTTTCATGACAGGCTGGAGTTTCACCCTCACAGCTTTTAGTTTAACACTTGTTTTTCTAAGCTGTCCACCTATGCTTCAACTATGAAGCTATGGTGCTTTTTTCTACAAGAGTTGACACACTAGTGGGTGCAAGCTAGACAACTCCTGGAGCTGGGGCTCTCCACTGTGTACCCAGGCTCTTGTGTTCCTCTCACAGCAATCAAAACATATGAGCTTTGCAAATGGCTCCCACTGCTTGGAGTCTGGCACTGTGAAGCAATATGGAGACAGTTTAATTCCTATTCTTCCAACAGATTGACTCCATTTTTTATTGAAGAGTAAAGACTTGTCTTAATGTTAGGTCTTTGCTGGTGTGCCTTCTCTTTCCTTAAATATTATACGATAAAGAACTAAAAAACCAACACAGTGGAAGTTAAGCTGTCATGTCCCATGCAGTCATTATATATAAGTGTTGTCATTATGTAAAACTGCAGTCATTATGTATAATTACTAAGGAAGTTGTATAACAAAGGAAGAGTTCTGTCTTATAAAAATAAAAATGTTTTCCTGGAGATTGCCATTGATGCATAGCCTGCTGAGACCAGCAACTAGATCATGCCTCTTTCATTTCTCTAACTAGTTAGTTCTCAGAAAGCCAAGATGTAAATTAAAAACACACTCCTTTAATTAAGGGCATTCAGTAATCCTAGTGGGGAAAAAAGTGGCATTTAAATGCAAAATCAAAATCAACTTATGGATTCCCTCCTTCCTACTCCCCAGCTCTCCAGGTGCAATGAAAATGCCATTTTCTGGTCTCTCTATTCCCATTCTTAGCACAATAAAAATGAAATTATAGCTATTTGCCACTGTTTTGTTGAAAAGTCAAACTGTGTTGCAAACCAAATTGATTTTAGGCCAGTTCATCTGAGTTCAGCTCAGCAGTGTGTGAGCCTTCTTCCTGCCTTTGCTCCTTCTTTGAAAAGCCACAGCAAGACAGATGGGGAGTGATGGACTCACTCCAATTAGAAATAATACACCCACAGGCAGCAAATTTAAACAGGAACCATGAACAAAATACTCTAGTGAGAAGTGAAGACACCAGCACTCAAACACAACCATGGCCTCAGCAGGGCAAAAGCCAGTGGGAATTTCTTCTGCTTATCCTGAAGTTCATATGGTGGCACTACCAACCAGTAGAACCCATCCTAGATTCTGCTGGTGAAGCTTTGGAACACCAGGACCATGATGAGGAAAGTCTACCTTGTTGGAGGGCACAGCAAAAAAAGAACACCTAACTTGTTCTCCACATGGAGCTGCTTAATAAGCCAGAGGATGTCAATAATGACAGAGTTCAAGTCCTCTCCAAAGCAACCATTGTTTGCTTCTATACCAGAGACCCCAGATATAACTCCCAGAACTGTCTCAGAAGGCGTTCGTCCACATCTGGCATAGACACAATTTAAATGGACTGTAAAGATGCTGAAACCCAGACAAAGGCTGGGGTGTAAATCACCCAAGGTTATGCTCTCCTTGTGCTTCAATACATAGTGTGAGCTAAATGTGACCATCATACTGGGTGTAAACAGCCTTTAATTTCTTCTGAGTAGTCTTTGAAGTAATGTATGTTGACACTCAGTAACTACTTCAACCTTGACTTGTTTGTGAAGATACATGCCATATATAAGAACTCAATGTAAAAGAGATAAACCCCAAACTATCACTCCTGAGGTACTTGTCTTCTTCAGGTTGTTCGAGGCTCAGCCAATGTGCTTGGTGTCTGCTTGCATGACATAGGCTGTCATTATTCACTTTGGACTTGATCTCAGTGCTATGACTCCAGAAAGCAAGTGTTCATTGATACAAACAGAAATGGTTTCTTACTTCTTATAAGTGGCAGATGAAGGGCTTTTCTATGGCTCATCAGATAGCCAGTCCAGAACAGAGCTTTCTGTTATGAACTTCATATCATTAGAAATACTTTCAGCTTGGGCAGGAAAGGGCAGGCTCAGGAGTTTAGAATGAAACCTTTATATTTGATTGCTATTGCAGAGAGGTGTCTTCTCTGGCAAACAGGATCTTTCCAGAGACATTGGGAGATGTGAGGTCCAGATTCACATGGAGCAAGTTACTTCATATTTCTGTACGTTTTATCTCTTTCTAAGCCTTCTCTCTTGTCATAATTCTATGATTGACGGGTTTTTGCTCTATTTTTGTTGTGCTTGTAGCACTACAGAGCACCCATTTCTGCTGGATCTTTTAAGATGATACTTTGATGCAGAGTAGTCAATTTGAGCTTGCATTGTATTCACCATGACTGGTAGCCAGTAGTGTAAGATTCACACCTTAATAAACATGTATTTATATTTTGGCAGAAATTAATTTAACAAATTTATGGAAAGAAAGAGTTTGTGGCTTTTCACATGGCACAAGTGTATAAACCTTGTTATTTCTTTTCTCTCTCAGGCTACTGTTTCCAGGACACTTAGTCCTTGACGTAAAAATCAATTGATGTGTTTAACCAGCATTTACTTCTGTTCCAGCAGCAGTTGTGGAGGAGAAAAAAGATGAGGTACTAAAAATAGACATTTTTGTAAATCAACAGCTTGAAGCAATTTGTGTCTGAGTATTTAAAAGGACAAATAAGGTCCTGTCTAGGAACTCCTGCAAAGCAACAGGAGGCTCCAACACATCTGCAGAACCTGCAATAAAGGTGAGCACAGGAGAGCAATCTTCCTCTATCTCGGTCAGGGTGGAATTGGCCTCACAAATATGGAGGCAAATATGTCTCTCTGAAAAGAGACAGGTCTTGACAGCTCCATCCCAGCTCAGAGCTTGCCTGCTTGAGCCTAAAGTCAATGATTATTCCAGTTAGGTAAAACATCACATGAGTGGAATTCAATATACAGCAGCTAATCTTGTTTAACATTTTACACTAGCACCCACAGATCTACAAAGATCTACAAAGAGAAGCAATGGTTTTTTGGAGCTGATCTGTGCACTCACTGTGTTTAGTAAAGAGCTACAATAGATTCCATACAGACATTTTACCCTTCAGCTTACAGACTCAGGTCTGCTGAGATGGGTCTTACAAGGGTAGGCATGAAGGCCTACAGTGTAGAAAGAGAAAAGAGAAAGAAATGTGGTAGACTAAACGGGAGGAAAATACAGATGGTTACCTGATTTTAAAATTCTCCATGAATTTTTCCAACAATGCTGTGGAGTTGTATAAGATATCCAGAAATATTTAATATTCATCTAATTCTGTTCTCACTGTAATTAGGCATTTTATCAAAATTCATTTAATACTGGCTTTGGTGGAATTAAAACTAGATGAAACCAAAATTTGCAGCCCTTGTGGCTGTAGAGTTCACCAGGTTAATCCTCCCTGATGCAAAATGACTGTGATAAACTATAAATAACTGCATTTCATATATCTGATGACAAGTCATGGTCAATGTCGAGTTCTTGTATGGGATTTCAGTGAACCAAACAACTGAACTCAGTTCTTGCATAGTCAGATCCCTCTATCTATCTGTGGTTGGATTTCCTTGTTTGTTTTACTTGATTAATTGTTTTTTGTTTGAGAAGTTGACAAGTTGGTTTTTGAGAAGGTAAAGTTTGTTGAACCTTACCTACAAAAGTTCCTTCTAGAAAGTATGCACTAGCATGAGTACATGCATCTGACCTTCAATAGGCTCAGAAGTAAACCAAAGATTCAACATGCTTTAAGCAACAGATCTCAGTTTACATTTCTCTCTTTTCTAAAGGAAACTTTTTTTTTTTCAGGGTTAAGCCTGTAACCAGACAAACTATGAAAGGATCATGACTCTTTATCTAATTTCTTTCAGCCAGGCTGGAAGAAGGTCACAAGCTCCTTGTGGTTAAGAATAATCAAGAATTGCCTTACACAGGACTTCAGTGGATTAACAAATACAGCTGTATAAGCAAATACCACTGGCACCAAGTAGCTGAAGAATCCGTATTGAGTGCTATATTCAGTAATGCTTATCATAGGCTCAGAACACAGAGAACACAAGTCTAGAGAGATAAGTCACTTTCTTTTATTTGTATGCAGTGCATTGGTTTCCCCATTAGCATTTGGAGCATGATGTAAGTAGCTATGAGGTTTAACTTGGGATTTACTATCCACTTCCTTTTAAGACCTGAACTTGTAATGAAAACTGGATCATGCTACAACATCTCATTTTAATATAAGTGCATATTAAAAATGAGTCTATAAAGCAGAAGCTGTCTGCTGGTAGTGAGCTACAGTCATGAAACCATTTGTAAGTACTTTAATTGAATAGCTTACACTCTAAGAATAGCAGGTCAATTCCCTTCACAGCATGTGTTGCACCAGCTGTGCAGGAAGAGATGGTAGGGTCATCTGCAAGTTAATTTACAAATAAAACCAATTATATATCAACATTTCCACAACAAACAGCTTTTTCCTAGCAGTTTCTTCTTTTCAGATACACTCATATAACAGTGTACTGAAAGGTCAGCTTGGACTCCTTCCACTGCCTTATTACATAGAGAGCAGTCAGAGCTTATGCTGTAGCAATCCACCTCCAAAACCCTACCATACTTGGGCCCTTTATCCCCTGAGGAGCCTGATTCTGTACTCCTCACTCATAGAAAGTGCTGTGAGAGTGTCAGAGATTTTTCAGAAAGAATCCCCAAATCTCCAAAAAGATATTTTGACAGTAATGGGTTTTTTTAATGATTTTTTTTTTTAAGTTTTTCTTTAAAGTGTCTTTATTTAGTACAATTAATCAATTCAGGAGCTGTATCTTGCAGGCACAAATCTTGCAATCATGCCTTAGTGTGAGTCTGGCCCATAAGGCTCCTTACCAGCTTATGTCTATGTTTAAAGTGATCGTAGAGCCTCAGGCATGAGGAGAAATCCCTGTTCAGGAGAGGTGAGCTTGCCAGGACAGTTCCATTCCCTGCTTAGCTGTAAATTTGCTCTGTGACTTTTCACAAGTCACATTCCTGGTCTTCCTGTGCTGAAACTAACAGCTAGTTACCAAACTTAAAGGTTTGCCAAGGCTTAATTTAGCCATTCTTTGGATATTTGGGTGCAAAATATATGAGAATTGTAAAGTCTTTCGTTGTCCCATCCATCACATTGTCCCCATGAGTGGGACATTTATTTCTTCACTGTTTAAGGAGCAAATGCAGCAGTGTTAAGAGCAGTGCTGTTCTGAACTTCCATCTTTCAGATGCCAAGCTGTCACTGTGTGTGGCGATTTAAGAAGGTATGACAAATGTTTAACAAGATTTTTAATGGCTGTTAAATCCAGAGTCCTGGATATATTCCAGTTCAGGTAATTACATTCAGCCTGCTTTAAGGCATTTTAACAGGATAGATCATTCTCCACAGAGCTTCCAGTATGGAAAGCATGAAAGAAACACACAGCACTGCTGGCTGGCAAGGGAGGGAGGCAAGTGAGAGTATTCCTGAAACAAGGGAGCACGGAGAGTCATGGGTTTGCATGTCTTTGTGTGTCGTGGCTGAGAACAAGCAGCATTTGGTAAGGGAAATAAACTCACCGTAGAAAAGCAGGGAAAGTGTTTCCTGTGCTGATTTTATAAAAGGTGAATCAATTGGCAGACTGGAAGTCAGGGAACTGTGCTAAACTCAGCAGTTAGTTGATGTCAAATTCCTCATTTGTTGCTGAATCATAAACATGTAGGATTTTGAAAGTTACCCTTTCAAACATCAAGCTCCAGCTTAGGAAGCCTCAGGATGTTTTCTGAAGAAGTAAGAAATCAGGCTTGACAAACTCTATCTTCTGTTTTTGAACTCAAAAAACATTTCTGGATTGTGCTTTCATAAAAGGAGATTTCTTCTCAAACTTTTGTGAGTGCCAGCCTTTTAAATTTGGTAAACATGATAGCTTTGAAGGGCCCTTTATACAGCTATCAGCTACCTCTTCTTTTCTTACAGCTGGTCTATCTTCCTGACATGATTTCATTTTCTTTGCTTACTGAGGAAATTGAGATGCACTCGGAGATCTAGAGTCCTGAATTAATCTGCACATGCAGATTGATTTCAGTAAATTGGGTAACACAAACTTGTTTGCAACAGGCAGAAATTGCTGGCCTTTTAGGCAAAACTGTAGGTAATACCTGTTTTTATAGCATTTTGAGGGGACTGAGGATATGGGAACTTGGTGAGGGTTTTTAGTGTTGCTGACTGTCTATCACTTGTATAAGTGGTTAATTTTTAGTACTTGTTGCCCTTTCAAACATCAAGCTCATCAAACAAACCCAAACCAAAATAAACCCAAACCAAACCAACAAACAAACAAACCCAAAAACCAAAACCAGAAAGGTTAGAATTATTAGTTGGCAGATGGGATTTGCTGGTTTCTGGGCAATAGAAGAAGATGGGGGAAATGTAACAGCTCAGCAAGTACATCTAAGACTAAAAAGACGTATTTGATTTCTCTCCATGAGATGCTATTTCTTCTGCTTCATGAGTCAAATACTGTTGCATTGGAGAAATCATGACTGATCTACTGTCTAGTGCTCTGCCAACAGAAGTGTGAGCTTAATTATTTCTACTACTAAGAGAAAGGAAGAACTTCAAGCCCCTGACACTTTCTCCTTGAATTTTCACTTTGCTTTCTGTCTGTCCTAGAGGCTTGGACTTCTTCTCAAGACAACCTTTCCCAAATGTTGTCATGGTGAAGCAATGCCATCAGCTATGCATGACAGCTCTCCTTCTGCTGCTTCCCAGCTCAGAAATCACCTGAGGGAAGCAGTAATAACTCATTATTTCATAATCTGAGCATGAGCAATACTGAGCTGGCTGCTCAATTAAAATCCTGTGTCCTGTAATACTAAAGCAGTGCATGGCTTACAGAATTTAAGAATCTCAGAGTTTAATTAGCATGATAAGAAATTCTGGGAGCAGTGCCTAATATGAAACAACACATTGCAGCTTAGAATTAACACATTCCAAAAGTTAAGATCAGGGTCTGGAATATGAGTGACTTGTATGGCTGACAGGTTAAAGAAGAGACATATACTCCCTTCTGCCAACAAATCTGGTACTTTTATTACTAGAGGCCTGCTATGCACTGTCATGCTGACTGATAATGTCTTGTTATTTCTGCATTCCCTGCTGTTTGTCTGCATCCATCCAATATGTCTTGTTTTGCACTGGCTTAGCTGATGCAGGAGGTGGAATTTGCTTCTATTTCTGTACAGCACCTAATGCATGGCTTGACCTCCTAGGTACTTGATCGAGGTAAATAATGAGATCATCCTCCAAAAGCAGCATAGCTATTGAGAGTGTTTACTGTCTTAGAATAACAGTGAAACTTTAATGCTTTCCTAGAAATTCTCCTCTGAAATTAAAATGCCTTAGAGCAGTTGGAGATAACTCAGTGGTAAGGGAAGGCTCAGTAAAAGGTCCAGTTGCTCAAAGGTGTCAGCAAAGATGGAGTTATTGTGGTGATTTATTGTGATTCTTTATAATGTTAAACTGTCCTTGGGAGAAGCAAATGGGTTAACATGTAAGTATGCTGAAAGGATCAGACTGAATCCAGTCAGATGAATTCTTTCTAGTACAGAACAAAGGAGTAAGGAAACTGTCTATTTCATGGTCTATTAATATCCAGGTATTTATCTTTAGGGTCAGCCTCACCTTAAGGAAGGACCACTTGCTACTGGAGGCTGGTTAAATTTAAGGTGTTACCACCTTCTATTGCTTCTTCTTGTTCCACCATAGAAGTTGCAATCTCCTCAGCTGTGAATGAATATCTCACCTATTGCTCAGCCAGTCCTGCCAAAAGGAAGTGGTTTAACAAACATATCTAAAAATAATAGCTCTTTTTTGTTTGGTTGGGTTTTTTTGGTGGTTTTTCTTGTTTTGTTTATTGTTAACCCTGATAGTTTTGACAGAAATGGACAATGGAGTATCTACAGGTATAGTTATAACCCAATGATAGGACACCCAGCTCCAGGGCAAAGGTGTAGGAGATAAGTATCTGATTTTCTTCTTTTTATTTTGAGCACTCATTTTTGCTTTTTTAGACCCTCTAGGGAGAAAAAATATTTGGAAAAGAGTATTTATCAAATTCTAGAAGACTGGAAGTTTGGGGGAAAGTGGCTCTTCTACATCACTGGCTGCAGTCAAAGCAGACTTCTCTGCTATTCCCCTCTGTGAGAAATATGTTCCTCTTCTAAGCAGGTCACCGGCATGAGGCTTGAGGAAAACAGGCTCCAATTCCCATCTCTATTACAGCTTCAGAAATGGAAGATAGAAATGAGTGAGTTCCTTCATGTGGCAAATTTGAAACGCTTTTCACCAGGTCTCTCAGGGACTGACACAGCTTGTCTTTCCATCTCCATCTCTCTCCCTTTCTCAGGGTGGAGCTACAGCCACTAAACCAGTAACAGAGCTTCCCACCACCCTGTCTCCAGCTGAACATGTTACAGTTTTTGTCCCAGCCACTGAGCCAATACAATTGTTTCTGTAGGTAGGATTAAATCTTATTATCAACACAACCAACACATCCCTGTTACATGCAACTGTTACCTGAATAATTTGCAGCATAACCAGAGGAAGAAGTGCTCTCCTGTTAGTTAACTAGCAGAATTCAGATCATTCACAAATCCCTCTCTGCTCCCTCCTTTTTTTTTCACTCTGCAGAAAATACTGAACTCATAAATTTTATTTTTATAGGCAGTGCAGCACAATGTAATGCATGTTCATATTTCTCCTTTGCTAACTAAGGTAACTGGAAACTATTAAATGCCCAAACGCAGCTGCATAAAGTAGCTTCTAAGTGCTTTTCTTTCCTTTCCTTGGCATCCATTACTTGCAGAAACACAAGGAAGTGTTAAAGTTTTTCCTGCTTGAGTTTTTCACATCCTCAATCCTCAGTCTCTGGATTGCATTTTAACAGCCCTCTTCTTGATAATGTATTTTCTATTTGACAGCCTGTGTTTTTCAATAAGAGCCAATAAATAAGGTCCCATACCTCTAGAGAGCTTTTCTGGAGCCACTTTTGCTTGTCCCAAATGTGGCCAGAGACCTTTGTGTGGAACAAGTTCAGGGCAGGACTCTGAAGAGAGTATGAGCCTTGTCCTGGAGGTCAGAAATTGCTAAACAGCACTGACTGTTACAAGCTAGAAATAGCCTCCTCCTTTGATAAAATGATTTATCATGGCAGAGCTGACTGTAATAGTCCAAACCCATTATGTAAAGTGTGGGTAGTCAGGTCTTTATGCTTGAAATTTCTCATTGGCCCCTTTTTTAGTTGGCAGTACAGGTACTGCTGCTCTGTCTAGTGCCATAGAATGTGAACCTTGAGCAGTAAAGCAACAGGTTGCAGGTTGGTCTTCTCAATCCTCTTTAAAGCACAGCCCTACACAGTTCAAATCCCTGTTGTTAATAGGCAATGAAGGCTTCAAAGACAATGAACTACTGACACTGGTGCTGCACATCACTCTACCCTCTTGCCGGTACTTTTTTGCTGTAGGTCATGTGTTTCTTTCACTGTATCTGTGTCAGATCATGGTGATGATAGCTTTTTTTCTATGTTCTTAAAGTTTCTTGGCCCACTAAGGTTCTTTCCACCTAAAAAGAATGGAACTGGCGTACATGTTATCAAATGTACCACATCTTGTCCACTATTAGGAAAATGGCTATTAGAAATGGTGAAAATTGTTATGATGGATAGTTGGAGTTCACACTTCTGCTCATTGAATAATGCATTTTGACTGTTCAGTGTCAGAGGCTGAAATATTACTTTAAATGAGGTCAGATGTTTTTAATGTGCATTCTGCTGAACTTAGATGGTTCACAAGTATATGAACCACTTACAGTCCATGGAAATAAGTAGGGCATGAGAGAGGGTAATTGCTCTACTGCTCTGCCTTCAGTAGTTGAGTTTCTGAACACAAGAGGTCTACTTTTGAGTGAGCTGCAGCTCAGCACAATTCAAAATCTGCAGAGTGTGATTCTGAAAGAAATATGGGTGAAGGTTTCCTGTTGAAAGGAGGATGAGAAGGCAAAAGGCTTTGCAATGAGCTAATTAAAATCAATGCCAGGAGAGATCTCTCTGATGCCTGGGTGGTGAGGAACCAGCAGGTGTCTTCATTACTTAGACTGCTGGTGACAAGCTACATATAAAATTACAGGGTAGCCAGTTTAATTTCAGCTGTAAAGAAAGTCTTAGCAAGTCTCTGGAGAGATGGAGTGGGAGGAAAGCCCATGGAGCCTCAGTCTGACAGCTTGATATTTGGACAAGAAAGAGTATTCCAGAGGAGAAGACCTGGGCTCTTGTGAGCTTAAAACCTTTTCCTTTAAGAGAGAATTAATAAAATAGGGTGAACTTTGGTTTAAGAGAAAAACAATCAACAAGGCTGACTCCTGCAGTTGTAAAAGGTTTGACTCATATCCCCGTGGAATGCCATTGATTTCACACAGTATATCTTATGTTCTACCTAGAAATGAGGGATCTGTGGTTCTGTGATCCCTCTTCTATCAAGCCCAGTGAGCACCAAGCCTTGGGAGGGATGGAAGGCCATGTTATTGGTGCTAATGGCTACTCTTCAATTTTCTTCTTCAAAGGAATTGCTTGCAAGCTGGAAAAATGTTTCAGCATTAGCTGTGAGCTGTTATCAGACTTGTGCAGGTTGCAGTGTTTATAGTCAAGAATGCAAAGCAGAGTTCATTCAAGCACTGGCTTCATATCAGAGCTGGGCAAAATTTGTGGACACATTTCAATGCCAAAAATGTATGACATTTTTATTGCTTTTTTATGTCAGAAATGACATGTCATACAGGTTGACTTCTGTCAATAAGATTTTGATAGCCCTGTCTTGGAAGGAAAAAAAAAGGGGGGAAGAAAATACTACATTAGATTGCAACTCCCCATTTCAAGGGGAAGATAAAGAGGAGGGCTATGTATTAGATCTCTTCATCATATAATTTGGAGACAAATCTACAGCTTGTTTCTCCCTCCCTGGTTCTCTGTTAAATGTTTACTCAACTGTGATAGTGCAGGAATCAAGGGGGGGGAAAAAAAACCAGATGAGCAACAGAATATAGCAGGAGTTGAGGTAGGATTGTTTCATTCCTGCAGTGATGAGGTTTTACAAAGGTCAAACTAATAGTTCTTGTCCAGATACTTTGATATGATGTGGAAATGGTTTTTTCCATACATAAAAATCTGTTCTTTTGTTATAAATAAGTTATCCAGTAAAGCATATTTGAAAGCCATGACAAAATGTAATTTTATAATTCCAAAGTATTCCCTTTATTGACTTGCCAAGACTGGAATTTGGAATTGGATATATTTTAATGTTCTCATCCTAGTTAGTAAGCGAGTTTGAAAGTACCAAAGGCCATATATTTATCTCTAAAGGCAGCTTTTAGAAATCCTTATACACATCTACCTCCACTACTCCCTGAGTAACAGGCTTTGAACAGAAGAGCCTAAGAGGTGGGTTCATCATAGGCAGGTCCAAAGCTCTGTCCTGCCATCACTGTAAAACATTGGCATCAAATCTGAGCCTAGCATCAAAAATAAAATATATCCCTAAGAAGAAGGAAGAACTTTCTTGCTTATTCTACCTTTTACAATCCAAAGAGCGAATGACATTGCCACTGCTTTATTCTGAAATATATCCACAAGGAATGACCATACCACCACTGCAATAAAGCAGAGGGGAGTAGGCTGATTTTTTTTTAACAAAAAAAAAAACAAACCCTGAAGGATATCTGACCTGTAGTGAAAAAATTCAATTTTTTATTTTGAAATTGAACATATAGTTCACTAGAATAACTATAGTTAACTAGAATAATGCATTCAAGAAGAAATTGTTTGGCATGTACTTTTTTTCTTTGCTGTGTAGGAAATCTGTTTTTTTCCTTACATTTATTTTCATTCCAGTTTATATTAAATCTATTTCAAAACACTGCATTTTGCATTTGAAAGGATGTCCAGGTTTCCTTTGTCTCAAAAAGCTATCCCTAAAATGTATTTTAACAATTGTATGAGAATATTATGGCAAAAAATGAGTATGAACAGTGCATAGAATTGGCACATCAATATGAATTTAAGTAGCACAGCAACTTGTATTGAATTTTTCCTCAGTACAAGGATCAATAATTTGTCTGTTGACAAATTTAAAATGACTGCAAGTGGCAAACAATCTCATTTTCAGTTCTCTGAAAGAGGATACTTTCAGCAGACCCATAACTCAAGGCCATGAGTGTGTACATGTTACAGTCCCTTCAGTGTCTGCTCTACAGGAGACGATGGTGTTTGGGCTGCTTTTACATTGCTCCTCCATTTGTAAAGCATGTGCTGCATGCTGTAGTGCTAGAAGCCTGCCATTCAATTTTATATCCGCAGTCATCATCACCAAAATATATTTGGGCTGCACATAAATTCACCTGTTCCTTAAAATCCTGAGTTAGGCTCTAATGAGATCTCAGGTGATGGTAGCAACTGCACTACAGTTGGCGTCACATTTCTCATCAGCAATGTGCATTGTCAGCATGGGTCAGACTGAAAAGAGTGAAAAGCTTTTGTTTTCTCTAGAACATAAAAGGGAAAAGTGAATAGTCTTTTATTTTCTACTGCTCCTGGGTTTGTCTTGATCTCAGCCTTAACTTTACCAAATGCAAAACCTGTGGAGATTCACTTTAATTCTAAGAGTGCCCTCAATCTGCTAAGTACTGATGACAATATACAAGTAGTTACTGTCTTAACATCCAAGCAGCCTGAGTAAGATAACACATTGGCACCATGCTCTGTATGTATGGCTGGAATGGAATTTAAACTATTCAAGCATATAAATTGAAAACTCATTCTGAAGTTGCATTCTGAAATTGCTTTGCTTTCCTAAACTGAGTATCTGGTAAAAAACAACACACAAACAACAAAACCCACAAAGATATTCAGGAGACTTACCACTGGAAATGAATGTAATAATGTAATTCATGCTGTGTAAGGCAGACTTTAGTCTTGATGGATAGTGTTTTGTTGGTATTAAACTCTGATTTGCAGCATGGCAAATTCCTTAAGGAAGCAAAATTTCTTGCCAAAGGTAGCAATGTGAGTGTACAGTGATTAACAGTGTTCCAGGTCATTCACTAATAACATAGACAGTCAGCCAGCACAGCCACCAGCTGGTTTGTAAACACCATGAAAGCAATTTACAGAACTCTTTTAAATTTAAAGTGGGGCTATATAATTGCCAGTGTAATAACTCCATCTTTAACTCAAGTTGTTTCTTTATGAGAAAAAGCAAGAAAACCCTCGCCTGAACTAAGAAGACCTAATCTTCCTCTTCTCAGCAAGGAGGAAGAGCTTTCAGTCTGAGCCAATATTGGGCACAGGGTCTTTCAAAGCCTTGGTGGGATAACGATAAATTATCCTCATTTCATATATAGGGAAAGGTCAGTTAGGTAGTTGGTCACAAAAGGAACAGAACTGTTGCGACAG
This sequence comes from Bucco capensis, assembly GCA_013396975.1. NCBI lineage: Eukaryota > Metazoa > Chordata > Aves > Piciformes > Bucconidae > Bucco > Bucco capensis. Next base: position 673,155 of record VWZO01010925.1, read on the forward strand.
TTCTGGGGCAGGAGGAGCAACAAAGGCAACCCTCAAGCTTAGCTTGGCCTAGGGTCCCTTATAAGGCAATAGGACTCTGTTTTCACCCAAGTAACAAGAGATAGGACAAAAGAAACAGTCTCAAGTTGTACCAAAGAAGGTTTAAATTGAATATTGGGAAAACTTCCTTCACTGAAAGGGTTGTTAAGCATTATTAGAGGCTGCCAAGGGCAGTGGTTGGGTCACCAACCCTGGAGATATTTAAAAGAGCCTAGATGTGACAGCATTTAGTGGTGGACTTGGCAGTGCTAGTTCAGTAGTTGGACTTGATGATCTCAAAGGAGCTGAGTGATTCTATGACTTTTGCAGGACTGAATTGAAGCCTATGAGATTATTTTTTACTGTTTCAGTTGATTTAAATACATTTGCTGTAGGGGTTTAGCTGCTTCATTTGCCATTGTTGTGAGGTAGATGGCAAACGAAATCAAAGCACTGTAAGGATTTTTTTTCTCTCTCAATTTGAGGTTCTCTTTTAAATAGAATACCCCCAAAAGAAGAATATGGTCTTCATTCAGGCTAAATATAACTGTCCCATTTAATAGGCAAAACACTTATTCTATATCTGAAGATGGTTATGAGAGCTTGAGTTGAAGTAATTTCTGGTTAAACAGTCCTTTAATTTGGTAAAAGGGGTGTAAAATGCTGCTGTATGCTTAAATGTCAAAACAGTTTTAGCCAATGTGCAGCAATTACCTAGGTAAAGAAATTTCTTATGGTGTCCTTCACCCCATTTAAGAGATGAACATTCCCAGGAAAATATCTATTAGATTTGAGAAAGACTTGAGAAACAAGGCTTTATTTGGGAGCTCAGTAATGGATGAATAGGTCTGGCTTTCCAGAGGATTCCCCTGAAGCAAGCATAAACTTTTCTAATTGATTTCCATTGATCTTATATATGCCTTTCTTGCTTCATTGTGTGTAATTCCTCTTTCTTCACTATCTTCACATACTTATTGCTGTCATGTTCCTCATTATTCATTCCCTCCAGGATCACACACAAAATTGAGCTCCTAATTCCTTCTAAATTTACATTCCCATCCATTTTTATTTCTCACTGCTTTGCTGGGGTTTTATTGTTGTTGTTGTTGCTGTTGTTTTCCTATAGAAACTTCAATATCTTTACTTCAGATTATGAACAAAAAAACCTATGGTAATTCTCCTCTTTACACACTGCTTTTGTAGTTTGGGGAAGTTTGTATAGTGCAATGTAGCTCTGTATAGCTTTCTCTCAGTAAAAGGTGTGTTAATTCACATAATACACCCTTAGCTTCTGAGTAACCCTTGCTTTCTTTTGCCTTTCCAAGTACTACTCTTCACTTTCACAAAAATAGAGCATTTCATGATTTTGATTTTTTTTTCCACTTTTGGGCAAACTTTCAAATTCTGAAGGGTTTTTGGCTATGTAAAAAAAACCCACAAATTTAAAAAGTGAAAAATTTGATTATTTTGGGGAGAGGGATTAGAAGGTATCAGAGGGAGAAAACATCCTCCAGTCAGTTCTAAGCCTCATTTTCATCTTGTTTCTAATCTTTGAGGATTATCTCTCCATTACCTCTGACATATACCCAGGAAGGATCTAGAGTTCCCTAATTACATCCCTACATAAGTGATTTCCTTCATCATTAATGACAACATCACCGTCTTACAAAATTATTCTGTAAACCAAATGAATACACACTTAATGTAGGTTCTGGTGGACATCTTCAAGACCTGGATATTCAGACTTTATCACCTTGGAGTCTCATAACACTACCTGGGATTTAAGAGTTTCTCTTTGTAACAAAAATCAGTGCTTCATGCCCTCCAGGACATATGGATTTTATATACTCGCAGACTCTCATATTTCACTCACCACTTCAATTTGTCACTGTAGTAACTCTTGCTCCTCTCTTCAGGCAGATCTCAAGTTAATTAATACCTCTACCTGCAAAGGATCCCATCATAAAGGGACATGATTTGTGTTGTTCACAACTTGAAGGCAGTAAAATAATCTTCCATAGTATTATGTACCAATCTGTAGAACAAATATTTGTTTCCTCTCTCCCCAGAGAAAGGGAACCTGTCAGGTCTCCAGTGAAAAAGAATCTCTCAGGTCTCCAGTTTCCCAAGTTGAGTCTGTTTTGCCCATGACTGTAATTACTGAGTGATATCTCTGTCCTAACTTGACCCATGAGCCTTTTGCTATATTTTCTCTCCTCTGTTCAGTTGAGGAAGAGAGTGACAGAGCAGCTTTAGTGGACATCTGGTATCCAGCCAAGGTTAACCCACCACAGAGACAAACAGAAGAAAGTGGTTGCAGATCAGATGGAGTAGAAGTTTCATAGGCACTACTTATTATCTGGTTTCATTTGGTTTCACCTGGATTCATATAGTTTTCATTTTCCTTCCTTGCATTTCTAGACAAAAGCTATGATGAGAAATGTGAACCAAGATACAACCTGCCAAGAAATTTGCATTGCTTTAAGACTAAAACCCAGCTTATGTTATTCAGATGGATAAGAACTAGACTCTCCTCTGCAGAATAGGCAGAAAAGAAAGCTTACTTGCATGTTTGTCAGGTTTAGAGTTTCATTTAAGTAGGTTGTGGAAGTTTGGATCCTTAGGGTTAGATTTGCTCTCTAAGAAGCCTTAAGATCTCAATATTAGTTAGTGTGTGTTGGAACTATGAGATTTTTTTTTTAGTACTGCTGCTGTGTTGCCTCAGTGCAAATAAAAACCTCATTAGTTTTATAATACAAGTAAATCCTACTCATGCCAATGCAGTTGATCTAAGACCTTGACACCTACAAAGCAATAAAGGAAAGCAGAACAAGTCATCCATTTTTAGTATAATTTCCTGGGGACCCTTGGAACAAAGTGAATACTAACCTCCTCATAGCATCAGGTACTGGAACTTGTGCTGGGTCCAACAGGTTAGGGCTTGGGTAACACCCAGGTCAATGTTGTTGAATCTAGAAAAAGCTCTAACTAAAAAGATATTTTCGTCAACGTTGGCAGTGTGACAGTCAGCTACTGCATGTTTTACCAGCCTATTCCAGTCCATGATGGTTTGACACATACATGCACAAATGTTATGATGGCCAACATAAGCCACATTAGGATAAAAGATTAAAAAGTGGACTTTTCAACAGAGTAAATTGAGATGCTGAGTATCAAAAATCTCAGGGATGACTTTTCTTGCACTTCAACATGGAAATTTAGTGGGTTTTCCTTACTTATACAATTATAATGCTAAACTGAAATGTGTGGGTTTATATATCTCATATTTTTAAAAATACATAGTAGTGTCTTTAGGTTACTCTAGCAAGTAATATTGTTAGAGCATCCACTCTTGCTCCAGCCTGCCAGCATTATTAGCCTACCACATATTAGCACAGTCTGTTTCTAAATCATAGCCAAGTCCTGCATAATCTTCCATATCCTTAATTAATGTCAATGAGCAATGGATGACATTTAATAAAGGCTTGTTTCTCTTCTTCTTGTAGCCCTGGTTTTATTCAACTGTGCAATCTATGGGAGGACATGATAGATTGAGGGCTGAAAGGCTTGAGTTGCACTCTTACCTGGTGTGCATGCAATCTGAGAGACATGCCAACATCCTGAGCTCTGCTGTTTTCCCCACTTGTGGGACAGAAGTTAGTCACAATGATGTTAAACTGCTTTATAACATGCTTCACACAAGATTCATCTCAACATTATGTGTTTAGCATATATTTGTCCACACCAAACCTCCCAGAACAGCCAGCAGTGCTCTAGTCACTGTGACAAGTGAAGTTTTGAAAGTGATTCACCTGAAATAAATAGGATTTCTACCATAAAATGAATACTCACTAAATTCTTTAAGCTCCATCAATCAGCTCTGCTCGCACTGTAACTGAAGTCTAAGGTTATTAGCTCAGGCAAAGATATTTACATGGTATAACTTCACATTCAATTAAAAATCACTATTTAATTGATTATATTAGTTATAACAGAGTGAATGAAAAAATTCAGGTTGTTTGGAGCACAGACAATCCTTTGGTCTGTCTGGACTGTCCCTAGCATGTTAGTGGTCTAAGCAGAACTCTCAAACTGCTATAATATTTGGTGCTTTACTTTATGGCAAATGGCCATATTAATGTTTTATGTAGTTTGTTTTAATCACAGCTTGAAATAAATGTATTTTTGGGTATTTGGATCCCAAATCAAAGAAATTTTCTTGAAGGAGATTTTGGGAGCTCATCTGATTTAATACCCTATGCAGACTAGTGCCAGCTCCAAAATTACATTAGGTTTCCCTGGACTTTCTCCAAACATTTTCCACTGACAAATATGACTGATTAATTATCAGTGAGTTTCAGGCTTCTATTGAAAAGGCTTCTTCCATCCAGACATTTTAAAGACTGTCTGTGTCAGCTTCTACAGGAGGAGCTGCTGATGGTAGTCATTATCAATGCATTTTCAGCATGGATACTTTGGCAATTACTGAGCACTCCTTAATATTTTTATTCTTTCTGGTATTTATGAAAATAAGTGAACTGTGAAATGAAGAATAACTGGTAAAAAGAGTCAGTGTCTTTTCTGGTGATCTGCAGTGCTAGGCTCAGATGAATCAAATAACAAAGGAATGAAACTCATGTAATTCTCTTTTGTTACGAATCTTTAGCTTTTGTAAATGGATGAAGTAATTTAAATTACTGATTGAAACTGTCCTGAAAGCATCTTCATTATGAAATGAGAGACAGATCAAATTATATGACAAAAAGTACACTTCCTTCACTACACAGATATGTGTGGATGCTGAAAAATATTTTCAAGACAGTCCCAGTTTTAGCCAATCTCTTGGGTTTTGAGACACTTATACTACTAAATAAAACAAGATAGAACCTTCTTCTATGGCTAATATTTCCCACAAAAAGTGGCTGACTGTAACCAGTCTGCCTGCTGGGAATGGTCCTTGGCATATCCTGTTTTGTTCTTCACTCCAGGCATTGTTGCTTGACGAAGAGCAATTAAATAGTACAAATAATCATGGTCTGGCTCTTGAACCTGAGACTTGGTCCTCTTTGTTTGCTATGGAGTATAAGAACAGGAACAGAGTCTGTAAGTAGTCAGAGAGCTGCCCTTGTCTTCTGACAAGTCTGGGAAGATCCTTTTCATTTTCAAGGCTCTCAGTACCTTTTGTTATGATAGACAATTGTAGTGCAGTGAATCATTGGCTGTCTGTGGCTTTCTTTGTCATCATGTAAATTGTACAACTGTGGCTTAATACACTCCCCCCCCGCCTCATTTTGCTGGTGCAGCAAACAGCAGGGTTTAGAACATGTCAGACCTTCAGTACAGCATTACCTGTCAGATGAGTGTTTCTGCCAAGCCACACAAGCAACTTTAAACCAAAAAATATTCTCACTGGAAGCAATACAGTATTTTTCTTCATAGACAAAGTGTCATATTATGCCTCATTTGAGTGAAGTTAGACATATGTATTTACTAACCCACTTCCCCACGTATTCTGAAGTCTTCAAGCAAATCTGTTTCAACATTGATAAAATGGCACAAGTGGATGATAAGAAAGTCCTCAGTTGCATTGAAATGTGCATTCAGACACTGAAGCTTAAACTCTCCACTAACAGTAATTTTGCACACTTGTATGATCACATAAAAAACATGTAGCCATTGAAAATGTGTGTTATGGGTACAACTCTGTTCTTGGAATTTGTTATGTAGATCTTTGCTCTCTTGAAAAATCTGGCAGCTATTTAAAAGGGTTGCTTTCTTCTGAGCTTTATACGTTTCATTTAAGTATTTCTATAATGAATTCAATGTGTTAGGAGTTTTACACTTGGAAAAAGCTAAAACAAAAGTAATTGCTCTGAGGGTTTGGGTTGGGTTTATTTTTGGATTGCAACACAGTCTCCAGAGATACTTTGTGCTAATGCTGACCTGAATGTGACTTCAGTTTGTTTAAGATACCACTCTAAATGCAACCTTTTCCGTGTAGTCACAGCATTGCTTTAAATTCCAAGTGCTTGCCAGTAGCTTGATTATCTGTTCCAATATTTTTTTCTAGAAAGTTAAGCTTGTCTGACTGGTATTTAATTCTCTGGCTCAATTGTTTTAGCCTTTTAAAAGGGCTTCTTGCCTGAACTAGGTAACTTTTCAAAAATTGACTGTCAGCAAGGCATGATCATTTCTGTGCTGGCTGCTCTTCTGGGCCGTGGGATTTGCAGTTGCAGAGAGTAAGAAGAGAAATCAAGCCTGGAAGGCCTTAGATTATGGTCATAGCTGAGTAAGCTTCTATCTCTGCAATTGATTCTGGCTATTTATGAAGTTATCTGGAGCAGTGACCTACACTGGGACTTGGCACTAACATCTTCCTGCAAAGGAAATTTTCCTGAAGACAGTAGCTCAGGATCATCTTCCTCTGAGTTAACATATGTAAATAAAGTCAATATGTGATAAAATGCTCAAGACAATGTTCAGACTCCAGTCCCAGGGATAGGAATAAAGGTCCTGCTTTGAGGATGTGGAAGAGTGAGCCAGTCATCAAAAGGATTTGTAACCTTCATGCCTACACGGACCATGGGTAAGAAAGTAAGAAAGCCCAAATCCTTCACCAAGGGCAAGAGTAGTCTTCTAATCCATGAGAGCTCAAAGGTGATTTTTTAGTGAGTTTAAGATTGCCAATGCCAGAGGCATGTGTCTAGATCTCTAACAGGGATTTTGTGAGATCCTGTTCATCTGGAAAGATCTCTGCTGTGTAATAAGTGTCTAAGTTGCCTTTTCCTTCACATAATCTAGATGCTCTGTCTTTGTCGATGATCTCAGTGTAGCAATCATCTTGGCACACCCTTTGAGAGAGAGGCAGAGGTCCTTCATCAGACAGTGGTAACCCTAAAATAGGCATGATCAAAATAAAACTTCAGTTATTTCACATAAACAATCTTCTCTAGACCTAGAGGAGTTTATTTCAGAACTATAAAATTTTGAAAGTAAGAAATTGTACTGGAACACACAAAATCTTTTCTTCTAGGGTAAGTTTCTGCTTCCTCGTTATTCAGTTTCTATGCCTAGAGAAATGGGAGGTGGATGCTTTATTGCATGTGAGATATCCTCAGACAAAGGCAGAGTTTAAAGCACCCCTGTGTCCAAAGGCAAAGGAGTGTCTTCAGATTGCAAGCCAGGATTTAAATGTCTCACATCTATATACATTTTTATGGGCTGAATGGAAACCCAAGATCAAAAGCAGTCCCAAAGCTCCACTATTATTGTTAAAATTTCATTGAGCAAAGTGTTTGATACAGGTTTATTGTCACAGAAACTCCTAATTAAGCATACAAGACCCAGGGCAGTAGAGAGATTTACTACTTCATTTTACACAAGTGATCAAAATTAATTAAGCAACTTGCCTGAAATCTGGATAAGCAGAACTGCACACAGATCTCTGTTACTGTGTACAAGGCCATCCATCCTTCTCCAGGCTTCTGTGGCTCAGGCCTTTCTCTGCCCTCTAACACAGGCAGCAGTGCTGCTGATTTGGAGAAGGGGCAACCTGAACACAGCCAACAGGGCTGAGACAGCAATTCCCACAAACAAATGTGATTCAACCAGCTGTGATGGAGGCAAAGAGAAAACTGAGGAAGGGTTCAGGCCTCTTAGTGTCCCTTCCTCTGTATGAATTTAGTGTTTACTTCACAACACAATGGAGCCAACATCTCCATGAGATCCATGCCCCAGTTCTCTGTGATCTCCCACGAAGGGGTAGGTTGTAGATCATAACCATATAGCATGGGGCCTGAGGCACAGCAGCCAAATTTATTCCAGTTTAGTAGCCAGAGTAAGGTTCAGAAGTATAAAAATCCTTGCATTTGCTTTTCTCTGCACAATTCTTCATCTTTAAAACTGGGATAATGCTGACCTTCCTCATATCAGGGTTAAGAGAAATCCATTAATGTTTGTGCAGTGAAATGAAAGCTGGGAAGTTAAGTGGTTGTTGTCTGTGCCAATAATTTATAACACTGGGCATAAAATTAGAGTCAACAGTGACCTTTGCTTTCCTGAAGTCCTCTTTTGGGCCAGGCTCTGCTATCTCTGCTTCTGGCACAAATCCAGAATACATCCATCTGTAACAGCAGAACTGTTGTAGGCTTGCAGTGGTAAAAACTAATTGAACATTTTGGCTTTTTCTATATATATTAAGAACTCTTATTTATTAATCAAAGTTTATGCAAAATCTTTCAGGCAAATAAATATTTTTTATTGCTAGCATAAAACTGATGATAAATTAATTCATTCCATAAATGTATCCAATAATAGAATGTCTTTCCTAGGCAATGCAACTGCCTATTAATTATTTCCTTGTCTTTCTGAAAGCAAATGCAAGAGGGAGAGACAGAGAAATTTATGTATAGACAAGAATGTAGCAGAAAACTTCCCTTCCACGGGCATAGGCTTTTACATGGGACTTCACTGATGATTTCTGCACTAGCTACAAATTTTCAGGATCATAAGAATAATTATGACTCTTGGCTCCAACTCCTGTTGTAAATGAAGCTTTATTTATATGTACACTTTTCCAGAGAAATGCATCACTAAACTTAAAGTCAGCAAATGCCTGAGTTGTTAGTGAAAATTTGGTACGTACGTATGTGTGTGTACACAGGTTTGCCAAATCCTCTCCTTGGGTTTTTTTGGGGGGAAGGCAAAGCAGGGGAAGATCATTGAAACTTCTGCAAAAAAGCTATGATATCTGACTGTGCTATTTACATGCCAGAGAGCTGAACTGTTGGGTTTACTTACATCCACTGTGGGATCATTCCTATTTCTGCATGCGGACATGCAACTAACCCTAAAAATTGTGTTGAGATCTACACTGAGTCCCAGAAACTTCTCACTGGTACTCATCAAAATCTTTCCAAAGCAGCACAATCTATGTGGAATCTCAGCATACTCCCTCTTGGATGAAAGCAGGCGAATGAAATGTTAATTGAATTGCAAGAGTGACTACACCGAGGCCCAGGGCTGCAGGTGATTAACAGTATCAATAGCTACATGCTAGCAGTACAGCTTCTGCCTATGGAGAACAGCTATAATTACCAAAGTCAGGTCTCTTTTCCTCATGCCTTTGTTTGATACATGTGGCTGGGTATCTACTATTACATTCAATAGTGGCAGGGAGCATTTGTGGGTACTGGAAATCATTGTCTCTACTGCTAAAATGCTACAATGGATCCCAGCATGGCTGTGATCGGAGCAGGAGACATGGCCCAGGAGGTAGCTCAGGTCCATTCTTAACAGGCCCTTTGGATGTCACTACCCTGATTTGAAAGTTAACCAAGTATAATAATATGAATGCAGGTTTTTCCATGCTCCAATGCCAGAAAACAATCCAGACATATTTAATTTCTTAGAATAGATGTAGCTGAAATTTCCCAGGGTTGAAATGATAATAACAAAAGAAATCAAGACTCTGCTTTACCTATTACATCAGCAGAATATTTTGTGCATGATGTTAAAATATAATGTGCAGTTTAATGCTGGTGATTATGTGTCTCAGTGTAGAAATCTCACTTTTGTAATTAATGTTGCTCCATTTTCTACAGGGAAATACAATTTGTTGATGGAATGGAGAAAGCTTAATGAATCAGTGTCACAGTGCTCAAATGCCTGAAAAATCTCCTTGTTTTATGGCAGAGGCAGAAAACAGAATGCTATAAATGATATGAGCAAGTAATCCTATCACAACCTAACAAAACCCTGTTTATCAGCAGGGCTAAGGTAACTGATACTCAGCCCATCTCTTTTGAAATAAACCACATTTGTTTAGAATCCTGTTACAGATATTGATTCACTGAAGCTCATTCCACCTGCCCAGAGATTAATTTCCTCATAGAAAACCAGCAAACAGCAGCAAAAAAATAAATAAATAAATTCATAAGCTTTCAAAGAGGGTTAAGCCAAAATGTTTATTCTCTTGAGCAGTAGGCTAGAAGGTGCTAGATATGGTTAGTATCTTACTAAGAAGTGGGAGACCAATAAGCTAATCCTCCTCTTTATTGTTGTCTGTCCATCATGGGTGAGAAGTCAGTGTCTGTGTTCAACTGTTTCAATGTTAAGGAGTCATGGCAAAGTGTATCACTAGCAAAATATGTGGGCACTCAGAGAAGCTACCTTGAGGCAGTCTGAGATCTTGCAGTATGCAAGCTCCCCCTCTGTAACTACTGGCAATGGTCTTCTGATCTGTGAGATTCCCTCTCTGTGTCTGCGAGGTGAGATGGGATGATGTCTTGCCTGTGACACAGAAGAGTTGAATCCATGGAATATGGAAGCACAAGAGGAGAAATTAAAAGATGGAGAGGCCAGCTTATTCTGATTCATTGTTTCAAAACTGGTGTAAGATGAGTTGGCTTCCACTGAGTTATACACATCTATTCTGGCCAGGAAGTGCTTCTGAAGAAAAGTGAGACAGGTTAGGAATCCTAACAGAAGAAGTGGCCTGGCAGGTAGCCTGTTGGTTGCATGGCATATCCATTTCACTGAAGATGTTGGCACCTGAGCATTTGGTTTTAGATAAAGGAAAACTTTTGGGTTTGGCTCAGTCCCTGCTCCTGGTCAAGGTGTTGTTTCCCTGACAGTCACAGACAAAGATTCAGATAATGTGGGATGAGGACTCCAGCTGTGGTCATAATCATTGACCTGCAAACTGCAGAAGAGAGTGATAACACTACTTCTATCCACTTTCATTCCAAATCAGCTCTAAAAATCACTTGAAGCCATGAGCTTCTGCATTGTTGGTAGGTATACCTAAAGTGATGTTTGAGACTTAATTAAGATTTGAATGTTGAGAGGTTTTTTAAGTTATTTTAGAAAAAAAAAAAATCACAAAACTGGTTTCAGATAATCTAGATTAAATGAAGTCAAAGAGTTCAAGCTGAGTAGACTTGACAGTTTGAATGAAGCTTTTGTTAGAAAACTAATTTACAGAAATATAGTTCACCAAGAAGATCAAATTTCATTTTGACTTAAATGTCATTGTTACAAAAAAGTGAAGGCAAGTCTGGTCAACAGCATTTGCCACGCTCATCCCATGGGCATTTAGGTATATAAGAAATCAGCTACTGCTAATGCTAGGGAAGAAGGGAAGAAAATTTGGGATTTAATGCAAATATATCCTACAGAGTTACTTCTTTTTAAAAGAAAATGAGCAGTCACTTTCTCAGCTTGAGCCTAAACCAGGAGCTTAACAGTTTACTAAACATTCAGATATCTTCGGTTTATGTTTCATCTGCTAAATAAACTTTCAGGAACTCTGTGGCTGAAGAAAACCTCTGTCATTTTAAACATTTGTTGAAGAAATGCCAGTTCATACTTGCCATATTACTTTTTTCCCTCTCCTTAATGCCACCCCTGATTTACCATGATGTGGACTGGCTGTTGAAATGCTCTCATACAGAGTCAAAGAACCTGATATTCTATCAAGTCAAAGGCAAACCCTTCAATTGCTTCAGTGGAGCTGACCTTCAGTTGTCACCTGGAGGTGAGTGTCCCCCTCATCTGTGAGTCTAGGAAGAAAACTTGATTGTATATGTTTCTGTCAAGAAAGTCACACCACAATGTAAGTACAGCAACTGGGTTTTATCTGGCATTAAGAAAGAGACATTAGCATTGTTGCAGATATTGACCCTGAAGGATTGCTTATTACTAAAACACCATTCTGTGTGGAGGCTCCACACTATCACAGTATGTTAGGGGTTGGAAGGGACCTAGAAAGATCATCTAGTCCAACCTCCCTGCCAGAGCAGGATCACCTAGACGAGCTCACACAGGAATGTGTCCAGGCAGCTCTGGAATGTCTCCAGAGAAGGAGAGTGCACAGCCTCCTGGGCAGCCTGTTCCAGTGCTCCATCACCCTCACTGTACAGAAGTTTCTCCTCATGTTAATACTAAACCTCCTGTGGTCCAACTTGCTCCCATTTCCTCCAGAAATGCTTAGAGACCTCCTAAATTTCCAACCTTTTCTCTTAAGAAACAAATTTGTTTTCTGAAACAGAAGAAAAAATGGTATAACCTTTTTCATCCCAAATTAGAAAATTTGAAGGAAAAGGTGATTTTTTTTCAAAAGATGTTGAACTTACTGTCTTTTATCTCCATCAAACCTTCCTTTAAAACGGCTGCACTCCATTTTGTTGTACAACTATGTGCCTCCAAGTGAAAATACCTGCTTCATCCTGCTATGAGTTAAGCTTACATCCCTGAAGAACTGACAAAACTTCCTGTGGAGATGAGGTTTGCTTTTGTCCAGAAGGAAGAGGTTGAGGAATATTAGCACAGGTCATAAAGGCACTTTCTTGCAGGAGTATACACTAATGAGGAAGTTGCTCCAGCTTGATTAGAATTACAGTGGTTACCTCACTCATTTGCCCTTGCAGAAGTGTTATTTTTAATTGGAAGCAGCACTTGTGAATCACCTCATCCAGTTCAGTATGTAAGTCCATTGCCACAAAGTAGCAGACGACATCATGTATTCACAAGGCACTGTGTGCCCTCCTGCCTCATGCCACATTGGTACTTTCACTCCCCATGGGGCAGACAGAGAGTTTAATGAACACCCTAACTGGTCAGACGGAATGATAGGTCTGTAACAGGGAGCACAAGAACCCTTGTGTGTCACCTCTTTGCAGAAAAACTGATTATCTCTCCTGAAATGCTTTTGAGCATGGTACCTGCCTCTGGCTGCTGATTCTGTATTGAGGAGGAAAGAGGAAACTAATGGGAGGGATTAGAGGAGAGGTGATGAATAGCTACTGAAATGGGACCCAGTCTGCATTCCTCCTGTTGCAGATACAGAAAATGATTGTGTGTGTACTCTCACAAAGAAGATTTTTGTCCTGTCTGAGATACCCTTAGTCCTAAGTATGCCAGTTTTTCAGTGAAGACACACAGTGCTTTCTGTCGTGTGAGGAATGCATCAGGCTTTCTTTATGGTGCAATTTCTGTGGCTAAGCAGGCAGGAGAGCCAGGTGAAATCAATGCAGACAGTGTCCTAAAGATAGGAACCTTGTTTGTACAACTCAGTCTTGAAAGAAATGCCTTTAAACCTTAGGAAGTCCTTTGGTGACAGTCAGCGCTCCAGCATCTGAGAGTCCACTTGTGCATTTTGCAGTCATGTATTTACAAGATGTATTTTCTAGGTTTGCTTTGTATTACCCAGCACTGCCAGCTTCCTGGGCCATCAATTAAATATGCACATTTGTCTTTCACTGTACTGATTTCAAATTTAATAGTGTTCAGTCCCTGAAAAGGAGAAATGTCAGCCTCAAAGACTTCCCCAGAAAAGGCTAGTCTGCAAAGTACTGAATCACACAGCTATAATGAATCCCACTTCATTTAATTTCCTTATACCTCTGGCAAGCCTCTTTTTAAGACCATAGTATCTCAAACATCTCTTACCTCCTGCATTGGCTGCTGGATCTACTCCGGATGTTAAGTACATAAATGTTTATATAGAAAGTAAACTACAATTTAATATCCTGGGTTTTGTAACCACTCAATTTTCTACAAAATCCTTTGCTGTGCCTTTTACAATGGCTTGCCTTGTTCCAAATGCCCTTTGAAAGGCTACCATCCTTATCCCTCCCTGTGGAGTATGATCCAGAAGCAACTAAGTCATTGGAAAGTTCAGCAGAGATTGAATTAAGACCTTAAAAATCTTCTTGAGGGCTTATCTACCTAGAGAGACTCCTAGCACAGGAATAAAGAAGATGGTGCCTTGGATGTTTTCTGAGACTTTTATAAAACCGATAGGCAGATAAAATGCTTTGTATTTTACTGATGTGATACATATGTATTTTATCAACTATGAGCAAATGCATTCGTCAACACCTCTTCTTGCTGTTCCTCATTTTCACCTAACTATGGCATATTCAGAGGATAAGTATCTTCTTTAAGACCCTACAAACTGTCTGTTACACCGGATGTCAAAAAAAACCACCTCACCTTAGCAAGACTGATAACTCCAGAAGGTCAATGCTGTCTGAGATGATCAAATTTCTAAATATAGCTGTTCTCACACAATAGCTATATAGACAGGGTTTTAAGTCCTATGCTAATGGATGTCTTACCTAGATTCCAATGCTCTACTGCTGGGACAGAGGCATCTTATTCCATGATAAATGTTCAGCCTGCCTTCCACCTACCAATTCAAGCAGATTTCATGTGCTGTTGACCCCATGAAGAGGTCTCAAATGTCTATTTGTATATGTGTTTGAAATGGCTAGGTGTAAGTTAGGTGGAATATCCTGAAGATCCTAACATGGAACAAAGCCTTTAAGAAAATTATGCATTAAGTGCAAGAGGAGTTGTGTCTGGATAACAAGTAATAGGACTCAGCTGGTTAATTATTGCCTTCTTGTCACACCTTAGGTAACTGAAATGCCCTTACCATCTATTTGTCTCTACAGAAAGGCATAGTTCTCCTCTAGGTCCTCTGTCCCATTGGCCTGCCACCTCAGGCTGTATCTGGAGACCTTCTATTTAGACATCTAAAATAACCAGGTAAGGGCTGAGTGGATTCCACATGTATCTAATATGGTATTGGATTGTTACATTTAAGTAAATTAATCTGCCTTTTAGATTTAAATATCTTAACTCAGAGCCAAGACTCATCACTTGGTGCTCTCTAGCTTTCAGAAGGCTGAAGCAGAAGGAAATTAATTCCTGCTTTGTGATAGATTCCTGCTCTGTAAATATTACAGAATGGGTATCAAAATAGAAATAATTACCTTTGTACTGGCTTCAAGGTGACTGCAATTGGAATCCTTATTTGCATACTAATTTCTGTCAGATCGCTCCAAACAGAGGAGCCTAAACCACTACTGAGACCATTCATGTACCAGAATTAGATGAGATGAACCCAGTCTCCCAGGTCTATTAAAAAGTCATGCTTACATGAGAAGTATCCTAATTACCACTTGGAAGCATTGTCTGGGCACTATGTCTAGTAAATATGCATCAGAAAAACAGAGCACCAGTACTCCTTGCAGTGTAGTATTGCTGAATTATTTTAATTACATTTGTAAACGATGATATTGGGAAGTGAATGTCTGCCAGTTGATAGTTCTATCATGCATCTAAGATTTTCCATGTGGTCATGGTGTGTCCCCTAACCACTATTTCTTGCTCAGCACCTTTGATTGCTGACCTAAAAATATTTAACAGCTTTTTTTCAAAACAAATAATCTTGTTTAGGTGTGGTTTAAATCAGCAATTCTTCATCTGAGAGCTGATATCTTCCAAACACTAGGTTATTTTGTAATAGTAATATGGGTAGAATAATCTGTCATCTGCACAGTACTAGAATGCAAGACTTTGCCTAGTATGTGAGTCAGTTCTCCATTACTTGTTGAAAACAAATTTTGGAAGGGATTTGAGGAGTGAAATGAGCCTTCTAGGATCCCAGAGATATAGAAAAACCTAGAATATTTAATGCAGAAATAGCAAACAATTTTTAAGGGTATTGTTCCTAGTGAATAAAGCCATGGGCAGTAAATCCAGAAATGTTTACATCCTGTACTATGGATGCACACAGCATAGCACTGTGCCAGAGCCCCACAGCCTGGTAACATTTTCACCCAACTTGTACTGGGCTTCTTGGGGAAAGCCTAGTTCTTACCAGGGTGTAGAGGAAGGATATTCCTAAAATGTATTTTCCTTTTCTTTGATTTGTTTTTGTTCAAAATGATGCAAAAGCCATTGGAAAATGTTGAAATACTCTGTAAACCAGGACCTGAGCTTCTTCTAGCTGAGGCCTAGATGCAGTTCATTTTAGCAGAGTAAAGGTTTAGTCTCTCTCATAGGTAGCTGACTCACAACATAATGGTGCCAAGTGATACTCATTGACTAAGAAGGTAATTTAGAGAACTAATTTTGACCTGACATCTAATCTTAGTGATGAATGCTGCCTTCTTGTAGAATCCACTTAATCTATGGATTTAAAAGTATTGTCTAAGATGTTTCCTAACTCTCCCGCCCACCAGCAAGAACAGACTAAGCATAAGTAAATGAGTACAACTTTCAGTGAAGCAATTCCTAAGTGAATTTTTTCAGGAGCAAAATTTATGATTTTCCATAGAAGAAGAAGAAGCAACCATAGAAATTCATACACTTTTTATGAAAGAAGAGTCTACTTCAAGGTATCACTAAAGCCATGCACAGCTTGGCACGTTATTTTTTACTTTGTCCTAGTGCATTGCAATTTCATGTGTTTCCTCACCAAAGAAGACACCATGCAATAAAGTATTGTATTTCAATGAAAACTCTATGCAAAAAGGGTAAAAGTATTTATTGACAGAGGGAATACATTTCCAGTACAACTCTGGGTATGGTCAATAGCATCCCTTTCGTCTCATTCATACCATGCAGGAATACAACAGACTTCTCCAACTCCCTTGAACCACTCATTTCTTTCAATCAAAATGTAACTTCAAATGCTCAAATCTTTTTAACACTGTCAAATCTTCCTTAAGCCCCTTCAACAGTGTACCTCAGGGTTGGGTTTACTAGGGTAACCAAGGTTCTTCCCTTGCTTTAGCATCACTCGGTGCAATCAACTCACAATATCATCTAAACAAGAATGGCCATGAAGCTGCAGAGATCTCTCCTAAATCACTTAGTGATAACTAATCTTAGAGGCATCTATTGCACCTCAGAACATTCGAGAACAGACTAGCTGCAATTAGTTAACATTGTGGCAAGACAAGTCAAACACAGATTTGTTCTCCTCTTTAGAAAATTTTTTCTTTAATTGTTAGTTTAATGATTTATTAATAATTCATGATATTCAAAAGCCCAAACCTAACTCTCCATTGATGAGACCTACATCTCATCCTCACTGGATCCAATTCTGTATTTACGTGATTTCAGGGTGGAAAATCAGAGAGAGACAGAGAGATAAAAATACCTTTTATATCTTCAGACGGATATAAAAATATGTATCCTTGTTTCCACCTAGATGTAAATATATGAGTTGTGTATCTACACATGCAAGTATGAACTTGTAAAATCTATGTTTCAAAAACCACTGTTTTCTTTAAGCATTTCAATAAATAATGTTATCTCTAAGCCATGGTATCATTTTTTAATGGTTCTCTTAACTAATATTAAATGTAGCTCAAGGCAGATGAGTTACAAAGGCCATTATTATTGCATCTGAACATCTGTTGTTGCACCAGCTTTTGGGTATTATTAATTTCCCGCTTACAGATTACAAAACATTACATTGCCTTTAATGGCTCATCAAATTTATGAGCAATTGTTGTAACCATTCCTGCACTCCCAGGAGACTAAGCACGTCATAGTTTACATAGGCATCAGTGTAATAGAGCAGTAGAAAAGTTTTGAAGGAGAATGAGATTGATTTCTGCATACCTGAAGAGTTCTTTTGATGTAGGGAAGAAGAGCATGAAAGAAAGATGTTTTAAGTCTTTCTCCTTTGACCAGGTTATTTAATTCATCAGCCTGTTGTAAATTAGGTGTATTTAACAATGACAGAATAGCTTTCATTAATTTGATCTTCCCAAGTTCGACTTGGCCTCTGAGCTGTTAATGAAATCTAAGAAATAGTGCCCATAAAATTTGCACAAAGCTTCCCAAAACTAAATCCAGCTTACACATGCATAATGGTGAATTTAAAACACAACTTTTAAAGCCCCAGTGAATAGAGGAGCCTTGCACAAAACATCCTAAGTGCTGATGTATCTACTAGCACATCACATTTACAGTCATAATCACAATTAGCTCTGCACTTAGCTCCATGATGAGCTACTGCTTATTGAAAAAAGCCACCTAAAGTTGCCATCTTAGATGTATGTTGTCTCATATCAGCAACTCTTGTGTATCACTCTGCCTCAAACTTCTCTACAGCATGCTTTCGTGCCCTGTAATCAGACCGA
This sequence comes from Bucco capensis, assembly GCA_013396975.1. Taxonomy (NCBI): domain Eukaryota; kingdom Metazoa; phylum Chordata; class Aves; order Piciformes; family Bucconidae; genus Bucco; species Bucco capensis. The sequence goes on from VWZO01010925.1 coordinate 691,121, forward strand.
ATAACTTCTCCTGTTTAAGCCTCTGATGGCACATCAGCTTGATTTACTCCTCTTTTGACTTCAGACCACCACTCCCTAGACCATCCAAGCAGTGTGCAGGTTGTTCCCTCTCTGGGCTCCTGGCAAGAGTGATCCAGTTGTCTCCATTTAACCTGGCAGAGCTGGTAGGACAGTATTTTCTGGGGGATGCTCCAAGCACTAGAAATATGTTTTGCATTATTGGCTCTAACATATGGCCTTAGTGCCTGGCTGTGAAATGATGTAAGGCATCAGTTCATTATGTCATGAACTTCAAAGTGGAAAAAGGCACAAAGATGAATCATAACTATTGCCTCAAGACCAAAATGGTCACACAGGACCTAAGGAAGATGTTGACTGAGTGCTGTGCAGTGTGTACACAAGCTAGTCTGCACCCTTTGGGACTCAGACTGTCACTGTCATGCTACCCATGAAACCAGAATAAACAACTCATCTTCTCTACTCTTGAGTAATTTTTGGAGCTATTCTTTTCATCCTCATTACCAATTTTCTCTCCTCCTATCCTCAGCACAGGCAGAATGACAGCATCTCTCCCCATGATCGTGTTGGGTGAAAGAAAAGCTCTCAGTTTTGTGTAAGCACTGCTCAGCACTACTCGTGCTCTGTGAGCCTATAGAGACTAAAGTACAACATCCCTGTGTTATCAGCATTATTCTCACCCTAAATACAAACCACAGCATTATCACAGCTACTAGGAAGAAAATGTACTGTATCCCAGCTGAAACTGGAAGAGGGGCAGGGTGTTACGTTTTTGTTTTAATTAATCAAAACGGATTAACTTTCTGTTTTTCTTATATTCATTTACTTATTTCTGTCTCCCTAGGGGGTGAGACTGAATGAGTGTGCCAGAAGAAAGAAAAGAATTTCAAGTTTACTGGAATCTCTTTTGATGAAATTTAAAGACTAGTTACCATTTTGTGTTTCCATATTGTGTTTACTGTCCTAGACATAAAACTCTGGGAAATTATTCCCTTCCTCTAGCATATTTGCTACACAGCTGCACACACACACACACACAGAGCCAGGCTAATTACTTATTAAATGTACTTAGACAGAATCTGAGCATCTTGATCAGGATGGATTTATCAGCACAATCCCCTGTAAAACCATGGAGTGCTGTTATATCCTCCTTTCTCTGTCAAGGGAAAGAAAGAGTCTACCTCACCAGAGCATGCTGCAGGAACTGTTTTTGAGCTCTTCATCTCTCTCTTGACCCATGAGGCCATCTAAAGAGCCAGATTAAATTAACTACCTCTCTTCTGAAGGGCTAAAATTACGTGAGATGACTCCATTCACTGCTACTTGTACAAACTCATGTAGGAAGACTCTAATTAACTCTGATTTCCTGTGTCACAGGTTAATGATTTAGTCACTAAATTACTTTCATTCTTTGTTTAGTCTTTGTCCTTGGCTAGCATTTCTGGCTATTAGCACATTATAGATTATTATGTTAAGCATTAACAATACTTTTTTTTTTTTTTCTAATTCAGACATCCTGCAAGCATTTCAAAAGGTAGTTGATAATAAAAATTGGACCAGCTGAACCTATCCATACTTTGCTTTTGCAACACTGTAAGGCAAACCTGCCTCTTCATAGGTTCATAGGATCACAGCATAATTCAGGTTGGAAGGGACCTCAGCAGGTCTCCACCCAACTTTCTGCTCAAAACAGGGTCAGCTATGGGTCAGACAAGGCTATTGACATATTTGTCCAGTTTGATCATGAAAACCTCCAAAGATGGAGACTGCATAATTCGTTTCAGTTATTCTGACCAATAGCAATCCCTGCTCTTTCTCTCATCTATCAAGCAAGTCACCTTGTCATAGAAGACAATCAGTCTAGTCAGGTAGGACCTGCCTCTCATAAACTCACACTGACTAGGCCTGATCACCTGATTGTCCTTTACATGTCACATAATGGCACTCAAGATGAGCTGCTCCATAGCCTTTCCTGGCACCAAGGTCAGACTGAAAGGCCTGTGGTTCCCTAGATCCTCCTTCTGGCCCTACCTGTAGATGGGTGTCACATTTGCTAACTTCCAATCAACTGGGACCTCCCAGGTTAGCCAGGATTTCTCACAAATGATGGTAAGTGGCTTGGTGAGCACTTTCATCTGTTCTCTCAGTACCCTGGGGTAGATCCCATCTAGCACCATAGACCTGTGTGTGTCTAAGAGGTGTAGCAAGTCACTAACCATTTCCGTTTAGTTTATGGGGGCTTCATTCTGCTTCCCATTCCTGTCTTCCAGCCTAGGGGCCTGGGTACCTGGAGAACAACTGATCTTTCTATTAAAGACTGAGGCAATGAAGGCATTAAGTATAAGGCATCAGTTTCTGCTGTTATGTGAAGACATTAATCCTACTTTAAATAACTATAGGTTTTTTAATCCAGCACTCCAAAGAGCAAAGTATGATTTGTGGGGAGAGCTAATACCTGTTGTGAGACTGATACAGTTGGAAGATAAATCTAACAAGCTTTCAAGCACACAAGATTTTTTTTTTCAGTTTATTCACATAGTTTGACAGTGGCTGTGTGCCTCACACCTTTCTGAAATAACTGCCTTAGACAGAGTAATGTGTTAATACTCCAAATAAATTGGGGGATATTGCATATACAATGGAGATCAGCCATCTCTTCCAGGTGTCAGGGCAGTTTCCATCAAACAATACATGGAATTTCAGATTGGTTTTTTCCCCCTACAGACTAATATACAATTAAGAATCCCAGTTAGTACCTATGATCTTTCCAATTGTTCAGGATTATTATGCTTAAAGACAGGAAAGGCAGGCTGAAGGTAATACAGCATTGAATGACAGAAATCCTGGAAAGAAAAGGAGAAAATATGTACAGTCCTCTGTTCTTTAGGCCTCCCACTGCTCTAATGATGCAAAGATCACTGCTGTGGACAATATGAAATTGCAGACAATATGTAAGAAACTTGAGGTGAAAATTCCAGGTCTGTTGAAGATATCTAATCCATTTAGAAAGAAGCCACAGGCTTTCCAGCTGAGTGGGGCAGAAGTGGTTTGCCTGCATAGCAAAGGAAAAAGGAGAGAGAGAACACTGCAAATATTAATCCATAACAATTTAAAGAAAAGATGAAAAATTATGAGAATTATGATGATCAAAAATATCTAAATAGTTGAAAAAACTTTGGCAATTTTAAAATATTTATTTTCAGCTTTGATTCCTTTGTTTTTATCTTTACGGAAACAAAAACTACCTTAACTAACCTGAATTTTCAATAAGTCCAATTTCAAAACTGAGATTAAAAAATAAATTAAGAAAAGGTCAAAACAAAACATATCAATATCTTTTAAATAAAAATGAAGAATTAAAAATAGAACAATAACATTTCCTTTTCATATTTTCAAGTAAAATTTATTTTTTTTTAATATTTTAGTCAGTTCTAGACTTTTTGTGAGCTCCTATGGTGGCTAGAAGAAAGAGGGGAGATGCCATAAATGACAAAGAAATGAATGGGAGGAAGAGACAAATATGATCCCTTCTTGGTGGCCGTGCCAGCTGAAGAAGGTCGTGGAAATATGGCACTAGTTCTCAGCAGGTACTGATGACTATAGACTCATAGTTAACTGATGAGCTGTTCTGGTGTTTGTTCTGCAGTTTGTCCTGCAATTAGTAAGCATGGCCCACCATCAGGCTTCCTGATGCTCAACATACTCCTGGCTCCACCAGCACACAGTTGTCCAGAGCTTTATGGACACGGCATCACTCCACACAGAGCGATGTAGTCTGTCATTTACTGCTCTATGGCATGAGCTCTGGTGACAGTAGCTCCCCAGGTTGGGACTGCTTGTTTAGATGTTAACTCATGTTGCAGTTCAGCCTCTCCTCTCCCTTTCCCCAAGCTGTGATGTTTCACTCCCCAAGCAACCAACAAAAAGTGCAGACATCTAATCTCAACCTTGAGGCTTTGGTACAGTGCCATAAGCCACAGTCTGTTGTCGTCGTAGTCGTTGTGGCTAGGCTTCACGAATGAAGATCCAGGGAGGGCTCCACCNCTTTAAATCCAAACTAGCAGCAGAAGTCCCAGGTCTGGGGCAGCTACTAGATCTGTCTTCACTAGGGAACATGAGAACATCCTAATATCAGTACCTAAATGCAACTTAAATACAGCAATTTATCCCAATACACCAACTTACTCATGCTTACTGACAGGATTTTGAACTTAGCAAAGGCACCTAAATCACTTTCTCACTTAGGAAATCTTACTACATCTTTATGATCCCCTTCTGGGCTTTACTTCTGAAAGATATTACTGGAAGTGCCATCTCCAGGCAGAGCTGAAGGGAGTAAGCAGGGTGTTAGAAGTTGGCAGGCAAGGTGCCTGCCTGTCTCATTTGTTGTGAACAGTTTGTGACATGGTGTTATATGAGTCGTCTCATTTTACAGTGGTTACTGAATGGCTTGGGTTTTACCGTGAGAAAGAACTTAGTCTGGATCCCATAGGAACTGACTGATCAGGTTTTGCATTACAAAAGTAAGAGGTCTCCTCTGAAAGCTCCCTTCATCTAGATGTTTGAATAGATTACAGATGAATGAATGGAAAGAGCTACGCGTGCTACAGTGATACAGAAATTTAATAGGTGGGTGGAGCAAAGAACAGCAGTAACAAAAAGAGAGGAGATCTTTCTCAGCACTTTTTCACCATTGCAGAGTGATTTCTTAGCTTACTCAAATATCCACAAAGTGTGCATAGAAACATCTCTTTGCACCGACACCTTGAGAAATCTATATCCTTCCTTTCGCAAATTTGAACATCTTGTCACAGCAATTTGAAAATTTAGCAGAGAAAATGCCTCAATCCCAGCATCTCTTCCAGCTTGTTTTCTGCTGGAGTGAATTCCAGACAATAACATCCCTCTGCGTTAGGATTCTCACAGCACAGACTCTCAGATCTTGTTTTCTTGGGCTTTTTTACTGTTTGGTTACAGAGCAGTCACGTATTTTAGATACAGTTGTAGTCTGAAAGGCTGATATTTTAAAATGACATAAGGAATTCCATGTGACTCAATGATGGTAAATTAGCTTTGGTGCATTTATGAATGAATGGGGGATTTTATACTTGAAGGGTTAAAAACTCAGCCTGGCATGTGAAATCCAAACTACACTTTCTCATCCCCACATGAATCTTCTCTCCTGTCCATGGTTTGTACAGGAAGATATGGTGCTTCTTCAGGCTATACTGCCTGAAGCCCATGCTTCTCTCCCTGTACTCCTTAAATTTGGGGGTTTGTCCCTTTGATAATTTTTCACACAGAGCACAAGATTTCCCACAAGAGTTTCAATTTCACATACCTTAGTCATAGTCAAAAAAAAACCACCATGAAGGATAATATCAAGGTCACCACTAAGGGTTTGGTACCCAGCTCCAATGGGAAGTCAGTAGGAACAGGAATGTTGCTATACTTTGATACAATATTTTGACCTTTGAAATTTTTTTTCTTTCCCTCTAGGTCCTTGTAACTACTAAAATTCACCAAGTGCATGGTGAAGTTAAAAGGAAGTACTTTGCCTTTCTTGGAACCTGAAAACCATCATGATAGTGTCTAATTATCATTGCACAGCACTATGAATTGGCAGGATACATTCCAAACTCTTTAAATATCCAGCCATAATACCTGACTTCATGACTCTCTGTGCAATGGATTTGACAGTCTAGGTTAAACTATATGAAAAGAGAGATTTTCACATCTTTTAAATTTGCCATTTTTTCATTTAATTGATTGACCCTGCTCTCATATTAGGGGATACATTACAAACCTGTCTCTCAGGAGAACCTGTAACTCTTGCTGACATTACAGTCACAGGTTACTAGACTTCACCAGGAATGTGAAAATACTGGTGATGTGCCTTCACAATGAACCTGATAATTGCTTTTCTTGAGACTTGAAACACATTGAATAGGTTACATTAATTTTCTTTCTTACTGAAATCAGTGTGAGAAATTTTTGCCATCATTGACAGTAGTGCAATCAGACAGCAGTAATAGGAAGCAATATATAGAAAGACTTTGTGCAAACAGTAAATTGCTGGTATTTTTTTATGGTCTGTGAAGAAATTTAACTGACCCTCCCCTCTGAAGTGTTGGTCATGAGTCAGGATTTTCCAATACACTGGCCCAAAATGTTCTAATAGAGGGAAAATAATTAAACTCCAGAACAGTTTATTGCCTACTGCTCTGAAATATGACCCTAGTATGTAGCAAACTAGAATCTGCCTAAAAAGAAGTGTGAATTTCTTGCTTAAGTAAAAACAAGGAAAATTGGAGTTACTGTGATATTCTGGTGTCGCTTTAGCCTGAGAACTTTGGCTGCATTTTTAAACCATACTGGCCATTTTCAGTAATACAGATGTATATACTCAGATAATTCCTTGGCACCCTTTATGTTGTGCAGAATATTTGGCTGGTGACAATTAATCCACTCCAAGAAATGATGTCAGGAAATAAGTAATGTCTGGTAAGACGGAAGGCATTTTCTAGCAGAGTTTTTTATAACCGTACTGCCAGGAATGGGCACTTCTGGTTCCTCCCCTATGCCCTATATTGAAGGATTTATATTATTTATTTTCTTAAACTAAAAGTTCAGGACCATTAAGGAACTGCAGTTCATCTTTAAGATGAATTGCAAACCAGCTCTGCAGTATTTCACATTAATGATCCGGTGCATACTGAACAGCATGCAGAAAGCAAGATAACAGTTCTCTCTTTGCTAAAGACAGCAAAATAGTGCAATCTAGAATCCAATTAGCATGCTTAGAAAACTACAATGATTTCAGTTGTCTAAACTATAAGCTATGAATAATTTTAGTCATGAAATGTAAACTTTTCCAGGCTGCAAGTGAGTTCTACACAAATCACAATGCGAAGGCTTAGCAGAGTTCAAAGTTACAGGTCCTCTGTAAACAGTTACCCAGTGAACTAGGGAAAATGTAAAACTTCCTTTATTTTAGTTTTACAGGAGACCACATCTATCACCAGGTAGTTTCATTTTCCAGGAAAAGATAACTGCTATACTAGGAATTATTGTGAAGTCACTAATGTGTGTCCAATGTGGTTTACAACATCTGGCTTTTAAATGATCAGTGCTTAGCAAATAGCTTTTGGGCTAATTAATGAGAGCTAAGAAAAGGATGGTTTGTTGCCCTGTATCTGGTAGGAGGTGGGATAAAATAGGCTACAGAGCAGATCTTCATGCCAGACACAGCACTTTGGCTGCTAGAGTAAAATGATACTGGCCAGAGACTCAAGAAATGCCTTTACTGTGTGATCATATTGAGGTTAAGATCAGACTTACATTTTTATCCTGGTTTGTTTCCAATTAAAAACAGTTAACAACCTACAAAGAATGTTAAGATAAAGTGAGAGAAGACTCTTTATCTTTGAAAAAAATGTAGACAAGGGAAAGTATGCTGTTTTTCTATATTTTTCTCTCTGAATTGTACTATTATTTTGAACAGGAAATGCATCTGTAAAGCACAGAGCAATCCTTTGTTGTGCACATGTGGTTAGAAGGTCATCTAACAATGCTGAGTCTGTAGATGGCTCAGAAGAATAAATGTGAGGAGGTAACTCCTGTGGATTTGTCTGTTTGTAAGGCAGTGGAATGAAGGGAAAGCAAGTTTCCTGTTAGGTGTCCTATATCCTTATATTTCCATTTCTTGAAGTGCACCAAGAGCTGAGCTGCAACGATCTGTCAAGAATAACAGCATGACTCTCATACAACTGTTTCTTAGAAGTAGCAAAAGGCAAAGGATTTATTCTTGGCTTTGCAACACAATTTCTTGTTAGTACTTCTAGCATATAGCAGGTCAGGAACACAACCAGACATTTGACTTCTCTATTATTAATAGCAACTTCTTCCTGTTTCAAATTCTTTTTGGCCCTTCAATGGTATTTTCTCTAAGAATACAGTGAGAAAATCCCTGACTCTTTCAGATGTACAAGAATATTTTTTAGCAGGAGTGTTAACTGGGACCCAGTCAGAAACCAGCTGTCCCTCACAAGGAATAGTTCTTTAAGAAGTTGCCAATGCATGGTCTTTTCCATTATTGTTTAACCAGATCATGCTATTGATAACATAGGATTGAACTCCTGCAGCAAAGAGAGATTTTGGAGGAGATGGAGGGTGATACAAAGATTCAGGCACCAAAAGCATTGAAAGCAGCATGTGCATTTCAAGTGAAGAGTAGCCCACCATATTGCACTTTGTCAGACCAGAACAATGCTGTGATGCTGCTTAGGGAGGCCAGCAAAGATATTTAATTCTTCTTCAAGAATAGCTCAGTGTTGTGTGAGGCTTAATTAAGATCTTCATGCCCGTGTGTCCTACTCACAGGTGGGATGTTCTGCAGGAAAAGTTTGTCCCTTGTACACATCCACAATTCTGCAGCTGAAGGTGCTATTACCTGGACAGAGAGGGTTTTAAAGGGAAAGTAGCAACTTGAAACATCTTTAAAGAAAAATAGGAAGTTTGGTTTTTTTTCAGAGAAGACTGCAGAGGTATATAAAACGGTTTGTGATCTCTAGATTGTGTGAAAAACATAACTGAAACCAAATAATTGTTTCTCTAAAAGTTATGTAAATCCTTTAGTGCCTGCATTGATTGCTGCTTTCATCACACTGCTTTAGCTTTAGTAGGTTTGCTTTTCAGTGGTTAAATCTCATAACCTTTTCATTTGTTTCTGCTAAGGTGCTGGGAAGCCCAAGGACTGTTCAATAACAGTTCTTCTGCATTTATTAGCAGTGGCCCACATTCCTCCTTCTCCTGTCCCTGACTGCATCCCCCCAAGACCAATCCTCTTAGCAACTCTTACCTAAAATGCCCAGCATCCATTATGCAAAAAAAACTTCTGTTTCAAAGGGATTTACATCCTCTTTCAGAACAATGCTCTCCTGCAGTAGGAAGCATCTTAGCATTATCAGACCAACTGAAGTGCTCTGAATGCTTTAGCCAAACCAAAGAGGTCTTGAAGCCCCCCAAAGAGGTATTTAGAGTACTTGCAGCACTGCGTGTGTCCCAGGAAATCAATGCCACATGTGCCACTGATATCCGTTGATGATATTTATTCTGCAGTAAAGTTAATCTTTAGATTCTCTCTCTTCTGACCTGCATTTGTACAGCCTCCTCTCCTCTTTTGACATAATTCATGACGGGCAGATGCAAACCCAGAAGGCATCTGAACCAGTGCCAATGCAGAAAGCATGATCCAGCCATGATCATCCAACTGTCACCTGGGGAGCTATCAGTCTCCACAAACCAAGCTGCCTGCAAACTGCTCCTGACAGTTTTAATTTCTCCAAGGGATATCTTTACTGGACAGTCTCTCCATATCTCCTATTGACTTTTTTGAAGGACATCACAATTCTGGTTTTTTGTTATAGAGCATGAAGCTCAGAAAGTATAATGAAGAGACAAAAACCATTCAGGTAAAGAAAAAGGAGATGAACATTTTGTAGATAATTAATTTTTTCAATTAAAAAAATAAAAAAAAAAGAATAAGAAAAAGAAAATATCAACAAAACCCAGGCTTGAAACAACTGAGCAGTAAACCAGTATAATTCCCATTTGCACTTCACTATCTTCTTTACACTTCCTGGTCATGCACAGAGGATGAAATTTGCACTCAAAAAGCAGATGATGAAACAGGGAATATGGCAAAAATGTTGCCTGCAAAGGAAAGGAAGAGGGAGGTGTCACTTCCATGAAGGTTTAGTTGATTTGCAAGAGACATAGCAGTGCAGAGCTGTTTTCAGCAACAAGAATGAAGATGTAGAGCACAGATAAAGTACTACACCATCTAAAACACATCTCCCTCCTGCCATAGGGAAATAAAGACACCACTGGAGGAGGGTAGTATGTTAAAAATTGACATGGAGAAGTAGTCAATTTGTTCATAGGCTTCAATTCACTATTTAAGAGATTACAGTTATTATACTCCCTCTCCCCCATTCTTTTGTCTGCTTCATCTCTGGGGTCATGTATCGTCCTCTTCATTGTGTTTTACTTACTTTGTCAGCCCTTGCTTCTTCTGGGGAGCCCAAAAACAAGGGTTATTTTACATAAGAAAGATGTTAAATCTGAGCAAAACATGAACATGATCCCTTGCTGTGAAAGGGAAGATTTTCCTTTCTGAAGGCAAGTTTTCCTTTAGGTACCTGCCTTGCACCTACAGAGCAAAAAGAAAACAACATGAGCAGCAGAGCTCAGTTTTGTGTCCGTGCTCCTCACCCAACCACATCTGCCAACAGGATACTTCAAAAGGAGGGGCTCCTTTCTGTGAGATCCTCTTTTTACATCATGAGTAAGTTCTCTTAATTTGTAATTTCACAGAGGTTCACTCTAGAGGCAAAATGTGCCAAAAAAAGGGTAAAGAATAAAGAAAATATTTGAGATCAAATTGAGGCAAGTGAGGAGAACTCAAGTTTCCATCGAATTTGACTTCCTGCAGCAGAGGCAAGATAGGTAATGGAGAGAAAATGTAACATGCAGAAAAACTACCTTCATATCATGAGCAAAGGACTAAAAACAGAACAAATGCTACTTTCACTTTTTCTGTCGAGTAACTATGTTGGGTGGTATTAACTAGCACAAGTAACTGACATGTTTAAGTATCTATGGATTTATAACTTTTGAGGGTTTTAGGTGTTTTAGTGAAAGATGAGCTGGAAGGGATTAAGGATAAAACAAGCAGGAGACAAAACTGGTCATGACCCAAGTCATTATGCATTTAGCATTGACTCCTCTGTCAGATTAAATCTGTTATACAGCAGAGGCAACAACTGTCCTGTTATACTGACTATGTATAACTGAACAAAATCCTTTCCTGTAAGATAATAGTGGCTGCTGTCATTCTGGGATCATGTAAGGAATAACAGGAGAATTTGTAAATTTGAAGATGCTCTTCATGGCATCTATTTGATCTTGGATGTGAAGAAAACCTAGTCATTACTCTGGACTGTATGACCTGTGTGTAGGTTTGGAATTTGCAAAAAAGTTCCTCCATCCACAAGCTGTGTAGTTCCTTTATAATGCAAACCTCTCCCTTCCTAAAGGAGTGGAAGCCCATAAAAAACCAGTAAAAATATCAGTAAATTCTATAGGTAGTTTATGATGCAAGCATCATTTGCTTTCTGGGTCTAGGAATATAGTTGATTGAATGAACCTTTAAGTCTCTTACCTAAATCGGCTGCAGTCCCTTGGAGATAGTCCATGAATTTTAGTGGGTGTTGGATAAGCTCCTAAGGGACTAATTTTGAAGGCAGTAAAAGAAGTAATGCTGATTTGTGTGGGAAACAGACTTCCCAGGTGGATGAGTGCTATTTTGTTTTATGACCAGAGGTCTATATACTACATCAATCCATGGTGGTGATGTGGTTGTAAGAAACAAGAAGAGGGGACTACAGCCCCCCCCCCCCCTTATCAACTGTAATCACAGATAAGGTTTTCCAACCTGATTTTCATGGTATCTTGGGCCAAACGCTGCAATCCTTTCCTGGTCAGCATTAAACCAGACTCATTGAAATTGGAGGAGGTTCTAGATAAGAAAGTGCAAAGTCAGGGTGGAGAACCAATTCCATTTTAACCCTATTTTCTTATTGAAATCAACTCTGCACTTCACTTATGTGGCAGATAATATTTGGCACTTCTGTCAGCACACAACAGAAAGACAGCTAGAAGTTTGCATGGCATCTTCCTGTCTTCCTCAGTCCTTCATGGAGATGTGTTTGCAATGCAGCTACAACTGAGTCCTGCAGCAAAAGCAAGCAGTATAGAGTCCTGGGCACAGTCTCCTTTCAGCTAGTTAAAAGTTTTGTCAATGCATCACCTGTGAGAACTGGGCAGATGGCATATTTTACCATTTGTCTTATATTTTATTATCCCCTTAACTTTTTTAATTTGACTGCTCTAATAATATAATCAAATTTTATGAAGCTTATTTTTCTGCTGGGTAGACAAACATCACAGATATCAAAATGCAATATAAAGGCAAATACTCAGGATCATCAAGGCACCCTGTATCCATAGTGATTCATTTATAATGCATTAAAGTTATAGTGCTTTAGGCTAGTTTAACTGTTCAAACATATTAGAAGAGTGCTTGAGATAACTCCATTTTGGGAACAGAGAGATATTTCAGAAAGTGATGTGTTCAGGGAGCTTAAAAAGCAAAACGTGTTGTCATGAATTGTTTTAAAAGGTGAACTGAGATTAGGCATCCTAGAGGCAAAGCTAATTTAGTCTTCCAGCTATTTTGCTGTATTTATTGTTCAAATTTCCTGGGGAAAAAAAAACCCATGAAGAGTAATTTTTGAGGGCACATTTCTTGCTAAAGCCAGCGTTTTTTCATTTTCCAACATACAAAAAACCAAGTACACAGTGGAGAAAAGAAACAATTTTTTGCCTTTATGTTCTCTGAAAATATATAATCATTATGTAGTAATTTTTGCTCCTTTCTTTTGGTGGCAATGTTTATTAACAGGCTAGGAATCCTGATGGACCCAGGCAAAGCTTAACAATGTCTGACAAGCCATTCAGAGTAAAATCAGTTAACGTCACCTTTGCTTAACTCAGATGTTTTAACTTCACTTGCCCCTTAGCCCATTATGTCAAAGAGGTAACAATAAATGCTTGCGGAAGAAAAATTAGCCGTATTTCTGTTTTCAAATGGAAGAAAGCAAAACTACTCCATTTTCTATACACTGTAAAAAGCAGGAAGTCTTCTTTTTCCAACAAAACTCCATGTTGGATAGACAACTTAATCCCACAGTATTTACTCCAGGAAAACTGCTCACAGGGCTGGAGATCCCCAATGCACTGGAAAAGTCACGTACAATTATCTCTTCTAAATGATACTAGAAAGCCTTTGCAGGTTCAGTGAATCCCACTATTTCTGACACACAGAATTCTCTGATAGATGTGCAAGGAAATTGCAATTAAAGACACAGTCAAAAATGAGCCAATTACTAGTCTTAACTGCGTCGTCAAAGATGGGAAGGGGAAAGATAGAATGAGAAGAACAGTGAAAGAACAATAAAAGTATGAACTTTAGCTTCTAATTTTTCTGCCTACCCTTGTGGGAATAGCTTTCAAAGGAAATTGCCCTTCTAAAAATTAGTCCGTATTTTCTGCCGCAGTGTATCGTAAATGTCTGAAGTAGATTGTAAGATACCAAAGTATCAAAGAGCATATTAAGCATTATTCTATGTTTACCATGGATAATTTCAATATTAATAAATAGCAAAACTGATTAATTAGTATGACAATTAGCTAGTTGTTGTAATATTAAAGTCAGGTACTTCCAAAAGAAGATATCCTAAGGCCGTGGATTTAAAACCTGAATTAGATATTATTTTTCTCTGATTGTCAGAATTACATTTCCCTTTGCAGAAAATAAATAGACAGTGGTTTTTAACCTAAGACACTATTACCACCAATCAAAACAGTATTTCACCTAATTACAGGAAAAAAAACCCAACAAATAAACCCAAAATCCCTGTCCAATCTTACATTGCCTTCCCAGCAATAGAGTACAAATACTGTGTTCTAACTGGCAAGCTTAGTTCCTCCAGATTTCAATGTGTGCATATTTTCACACATATCTTATGCCTAGACTTGGACTGAGCAAACATCTGAGGCTGTGATGACAAGGTAAAATGCATGAGGAAGCAAAGGACTTGTTCTGTTTAGAGGCCTTTATAACCCCTTTTCCGTATCATTGTGGGAAGAGAGAAACTTAACTTTGTGGGCTTGGCCGTATTTCATGACCTGTTCATCGGCAGAACTCTTTCCTAGTTCATCTTATTCGTTGTTTTATGTCAAACAAAAACACATACACATTAGAACTGGAATCTAACTTTTGCCTTTGTGGCAGGAACTTCTCAAAATATCTTTTTTTTTTACCTAACTCCCTTGTCTGAGGTATCCCATTTTCCCAGGGGCTTACAGGAGGTGAAACTGCTTCAAAGAGGTCAAACAACTTTATTCTTTCTATAACTATTTTTAAACTTGCTTTTTTACATTTTTATGTATGTAGCCCTTGAATACGATAAGATTTTTTTGTCAGATGCTTTCTTCTCTGAAGTGATGCCTGTAACCAAGAAAAGCTGCCAAATTAATGTGTTTACTCCTAAAGCAGTTACATGAGTTACTTTGTATAGCATTTTATGACTGCACCATATGCACATAAAGTTATTAAATATTCAGTTAAATAATAGTAAATGAAGAGATATAGCACTTTCAAGGGCACAGCTCAGAAAAGTAGGTTCTAATTCTTAAAGTAGGTTCTAATTCTTAAAGATCACTGAATTTTTCATCTCTGTGAGGACACAAAACATGATGGAATTAGACAATCTAAAAGAACCCTTCCTCATGACTCTCACAGTGTAAAGGTTTAAACTCTTCAATAGTATATATATTTTTTAACAAGACTCTTAGGTGTTTTCAGTGCTCTGAGAAATGAGCCTGCACTGGGATCTCAGCTTCCACTTGGCTTCTTCCACCACTCAAACTCATTTGTCCTGAACCAGCTGCACATTACAATTTAGACTGCATTCCAGACAAAAAGGACAGTTCTATGATGTGTTTTTATGGCTAGTGACAATATCATGTAGAAGTCCAGCTGAAGCATCCTGAGTAAGTTGTCCACAAATACTTTAATTTTCTTAGGTAGCAGTTTTCCAAAACAAGTTTTTCCCTCAAAGATAAGGTCACATCATATCTATGATGTCTTCTGCCTGTCCATGGAATTTGTCCTGTTCTTTGAAAATATCAAGCAATAACAGCTTCACATTTGTTTGTCTCCTGACCAAATATGTCAGGATTTTTACAGTCAATTTGAAACCTTGAAACTAGACGTTTCTGTTAAAGATTTTGTATAAATCATTAAACATAAAAAATGGTTACGTGCATTTCTCAAAACATGTAATGAAGAAAATAGGAAGTTAGAGCTCAGTTAGATTCTATAAAACCTGCTTTTTAGAGTCTTTCCCCAACACACTTTGCTGTATTTTATGACAAAAGGAATATTTACCTTCTAGTAATTTGGATTGTTCCTGCAAGACAGTTAGCTGAACACTTCCAGAGTATCTCAAAAATTAATGAAATAAGCATACAAGCTACTTTGTTTTGAAACATTATAAATATGTATTATTATTTTTAAACTGCATAAACATTCCAGTAAGAATGCAATGACCTAACAAATAAGGCCAAATGATAATAGGATAGTTAGTTGGGTTTATGATGTAATAAAGTTCATTCCCTGGCAGATGAATCAACCTGAAGAAGAAAGCTTTTTCTTGAAAATGTTTCACTGCAGTAGTGAAACAGCAGAAGAGGCTCAAGGGATTTTGTATCTTTCTTTTATTCTCAATGACACAAGCAGCAAGACAGTGAAAATTTCATGTGGGCCATGAGATAAAGAGGGCAACTGAGGAGCTGAACCAGGCAAGAGAACAAGATTGTTCCAAAGCTCACCAAAATGTTCTTCCACAAATGTTCATGTCAACAAAGATTCTGTGTATCATAGAACCATAGAATGTTAGGGGTTGGAAGAGATCTAGAAAGATCATCTAGTCCAACCCCCCCACCAGAGCAGGATCACCTGCTCTGTGTAGGACCATTATGGGTGAGCTCTGTGGAAGTTAGTTGATTGAATGGAATTAGAGACTGAATTTCCAGCTCATTGCTGAGCTATTTTAAAGTTGCCTGCCTGTAAGTAAAGAACAGCATCTTGTCCAGGGCTATCAGTCCAGTGCCTGCTTTGTAATACAAAGAATTGAATTTAGGCTTCACCAAGTACTTTCATATTCCATATGACACAAATTTAAACACAAATCAATTGGTTAACTCTGCCTTTCTTTCCAGCCTTAACAATTCTAGAGATGTAGGTACGGAAATAAGTACTGGCATGAAGGCAGAGTGGAGATAATGACATTTAGTGAGGGGTAAATGTGATAATGATAAATCTCTTTGCATTCTAGCTGATCCTCAGAGATTAGAGGGGCTAGGGGCAGTCATCTCACTTGGTATCAGGACAGACTTATCCTTGTACTACTCCACTGACTTAAAACTCCCCACACATCTGATTCATTGGTTTTAATGAGGCTGACTTTTCTCTGCAGTTGTCATCTGAGGCCCAGGAGGAATGTGCTCAGTGTTGGGAACAGTACAGAACATGTTGGTTTCAGTCAGGATGACTCTGTGTTGGCTGCTCACTGACTGGTCTCATGTATCCTTGCTGTTGTGTTCAGCTTCATCCCTTGGGAGTTGTGGCTTATGTGGGAATTTTTAGAGACATTACCATAGCTTTGAATGATCACAGCTCTCACTGACAAAGGGGGATGGGAAACAAACCTACTGTCAAAAAACTGTGATTTCATGCTTCGATAGTTCTGTTGGTAGCCTGTGGATCCTGCGAAAGGTAAAAGATGAAGGGCATGGGTTCAGTTAAGCCAGAGCACTGTCAGATTAGTTAAGTCATGCTCTCAGATACTCAGCTGGATGCTTCAGACTGTTTTTACCAGATTGTGTGTCAGGAAAAATTATCCAGTTCTGACTGGATAGGATTCAAAGAGTTTTGATGTTTCCCTGCAGATATTGGTCCAGTTTGCTTGCTGGGTCTGTGTGGGAATAACACAGCTACAACAGCCTGCAGCAGCTTCTGGTGGTGGTGGTGATGATGACTCCTTTAATCCCTTCCATGTTCACCCTTTAGAAACTGAAGGGCTGAATTATCTGTTGTAACTATTCTGAAGATTCTTCTCTGGGGTTAGTGACCTGTGGTTTAATTGTCCAGACTAAACAATCTAAAGATTCCTGCTAGTCATAAACTCCTGGAAACACTAGGATAACTCATAACCCAAAGGGAACCAAAAGCAGTCTAACTGGCCACTTTATATATCTTAAAGAAAATTGTTCCAGTGGATGTATTTGTGAACACTAAAGGCTCTTTTCTTCTCTGGGATTGAGAGAAGTAGGCAGAAGAAATGCAGCTCACATCCTACACTTGCCCTGGTGCAAACAATGTCTATACCCTCATAAATTATTCCTACAGGTATAAATGAAGGTGAAATCAAGTTAGTGGACCAGATTATTCTCAAATGTATCAAAATTCACCTGGAACAAATTTGAACAATGAACCTATTTTAATAAATGTGCTGCCTTCTAGAGAAGACTGCAAATATTATTTTCCCTAGAAAATTAGCCTTTCAAAATTTTAATCAGGAGGAATTCATAAAATATTGAGAAGCACTATTCTTTCCTCATCCTCTTCCCGCTTTGTTTTCTTATTTGTCCCATAGAGAAAAAAAAGATATGTAAAATTGTGAAAGTAACTATACAGAGATCTTTCATAAGGAAACATTGCTACATTTATGCTCAAAAGAAATCTGTAACTAGGAACTCAAACACTTCTGAAAACTCAAAAGTGTTCTTTTATAAGATGTTCAAATAAGACTATTGGAAAAGTTGCATTTGGCAAAGTACTCTTTTCTGACAAGATGTGTTTTCTTGGAAAAATGGTGAATCATCTTTAATGATTTGTAAGATGTTGACCTCACTGGTGATGCCACACTTACAGTCACTGTTCTCAGTCAGTAAGGAAGGCATTATTCCATTTATTACTGTGAATTCAATTTCTAAAACTTTCTAGTTCTATTAATTTCAGAGTTCACCATAAAAACATGAATACCAGTCTTTTGGTTCTGCACAAAAGTAGTACAGGTATAGTACATTATATATATCAGACACATCATAGAGACTAAATGATTTTCGTGTTACTCAGGTTTTTTATTCCCAGCATCCCTAAAGCCCGTCTTTGACCCTAGATAATATCCATGTTTTCTCCTTAAGACTATCACTTCTTTTAGTGTAACAGTAATATTACAGCTTATGAACTCACAACACTTTAAAATGTAGGGAGAATTGTCCCCAAGTCCTAACACAAAGCCAATGAAAAGCAGCTGTGCTGTTAGTCCATTATTTGATTGCTTCCTAGCAAAGCTTTCTAAATCTAAGTTGCTTTGGAAGTAATTTAAAGCAGCTTTATCTGTGTCAGTACTTGTTAGAAAGTTGTTTAGTTCATGGCCAAAATACATGATGTTGATGGATTTAGGAAGAGCCCAAATCCTCAGTTACATGGTGCTATTCAACATGATGATTGAAGAATCTGGTCAGGTAAATTACCTCCTCATGACAACTGTTCTCTCCCATTTTATTTTGAATTCCACCCCTGCTGCATATACATATTCAAACTCTTTGAATGTTTTCTGCTTCAAAGAAAAAAGATTTACAAACGTTCCATTTAAAAGTCAAACACCTGAGAAAGTACAGCATTTCAAGTGCCTGGTTGTTGTCTCAAATTATATTTTGCTGCAAATAATGAAGCTCCAAGGAGATTTAATTCTAACATTATCCCTGTCAATTTGAAGTTTATTTGCCTGCAGGTCTATGACAGATACAGTTATATCTCACTGGATCCTGAGGTTTTATGAGTGATTTCTGAATTTAAAAAAAAAAAACAACAAAACTCAAATAACTATTTTAAGCAGTTGGATTTTTCTGAGACTGCTTTTTATAGGGGAAAAATAATGAGTTTGGGTTATTTCAAGACTATATGTTTAAAAATAACAGGTAGTGCAACTTGGATAACTTTGCATTTTAGAGTTATACTGCAGTAACTCTTCCTGGATTCTTCTCTACTGTAGTTTTGGGTGTTGAAGTTATTTATGAGATGATACTAACACTATGGAGAGATAGAAAAGTTCCTAGGCTGACCCTGATCCAACATAAATCAAGAGCAACTCCACTTAAATCTTGTTATGAAATGAAGAGCAGATTCCAGCCCAGTATGAGTCCTCTTAAACAATGCTTTGTGCTGAACTGCAGAGCACCTTTAATGGCTTTGGATAACCATTCATCTGAGCAGTGTGATTCACAGCTTTGTCAAACGTGCTGTCATGCCATCCTTCCCTAAATTCATTTCTATCTTGTTATTTATTTTTTTATATATAAAGACCAATGTGGTATTTTAACAGGAATTATGTCATGAGTAAGAAAGGAAAGATGTTTTCTGTGAGGATATTTAGGTGGAAGTTAGGCACAAATCCCTGAGTCAGCTAGTTTCTTCATTGCTGGGCTTTCACGTCCACATTTCCCTTGACAGTCTACCCACAGAGGCTCAGCCAAATATCAGTTTAACATACTCCATAACTACTGTTGGGATTACATCTATTGACTGCCATCCTGTTTTCCAGGCTCCTACTGAGCTTCTTCAGTTGCCCAGAAGGACAACTATTCCACTTCTGTTATATCTCCTGCAGAGGTAAATTTTGATTCATCTGACAGTCCAAGTACAACCCAGACCAATGGTCTGTTTTGACCAATAGTGTGTTTCCATCTGTAGATAGTGTAAGAAGTTTTAATCACATCTGCTAATTCATCAAGATTCCTTTATCAAGGAATTACATATGTGGTCCTGGACAGCAGATAATATTTCATTCAATCAGAAGTAGTTACCATTTACAGGATAGATTTTTACTCAGCAGAAGATACGTGGTCAACTAAATTTACAGAAACTCAAGTTAGCCAAGCTCCCCATTCATGCAAAAGCTTGTTGTTTCATCAGTTTTAAATGTCATGTTGCAGAAGTATCTCAAATGAATAGGAGGATTAGATTCTAATCCTTGCCAATATTTCTATGAACACATTATGGCTTGCATCTATGGATGCTTTGGTTTGGAGCTGAATAAAAAATATGCAGAAAGTGTTTGCTTTTCTCAAATATATTTTTTTATAAGCCGGAAACTAGTAATTTTTTATAACCATTTTTTTTAATTAAATATAGAAATTGCTTAAAGTGTTGATAAAAACTATCTAAAGGAAATAAACTACCTCTTTTTATACCAGCTCAATCAGGCACAGTGAGACACAGTTCGTATCTGCCAAACTTCAGTCATCTCATATAGTCAGCAACATTTGCTTGGTAAGAAGTAGAGAGAGATTAATTCCTTTACAGTTTGTCCCATTTAGAGACAGTTTAAGGATAATGGTGTCACTCACACTCTGGAAGCACCTATTTTTCCACTGATGATAGAGGAAAGCTGGGTAAATTGTAAACAAGACCCAAAATTTATATGTCTTACAGTAAGTAAAGTAAATCCTATCCTTATGTGTGGTATATTTGAAGTCTGAATTAGATTAGTAATGTTTTACAGTCATCTCTATATCTTAATTATATTTATAGTCAAAGGAAAATTAAATCAAAACAGATTGTTGTAGAATGCTGATGCCAGTGGAACAATGCTCCTGTCCTTCAGTCTTTCATCTGCCTCCAAAGGCAACAACACTAAAATTTCTGTTG
The DNA here is from genome assembly GCA_013396975.1 of Bucco capensis. Lineage (NCBI taxonomy): Eukaryota > Metazoa > Chordata > Aves > Piciformes > Bucconidae > Bucco > Bucco capensis. The sequence goes on from VWZO01010925.1 coordinate 711,543, forward strand.
CAGTCATAACAGAAGCTAAATATACATAAACTCAGTATGGCTGTGTAAAGAAAAAGACTTGCAGCATTATAATGACCAAACATCAATGTATATGTGGGGTTTTTTCTTAAGCTATGCTATGTAGTTCTAAATTTGCAAATCTTCTGATATCCTCATACAATGTAATGTCCCCAACACTTTTAATGGAGAAGCTGAAAAAGCTTTACCCACCAGTGAACAGTGTCCTTTCAAGCAGATTTCTGTATTTACAATAATGCAATGCTCTTTGCCTTTTGGACAGGATTATTGTCTCATAAGGATTGCAACCATCAATTCTCACCCAAAGCTTGCTGCATAGTCCAGTCTTATTTTCCAGGCTGGGGTCAAACAGCCCCAGGAGGGTCTTCAACTGAAGCTGCAACCCAATCCAAGCTCTGCCCATGAGAACAGCTCAGCAATCTGGTGAGGCTGGAGATGGAAAAGGTCAATCAGATGGTGTAAGAGCTATAGAAATAGCTACTTAAAAATAAAGAAGGGCAAGTTTGCGTATTTGTCTTGTGTAAGGAAGAAAGGTAGAAACTGCTACACCTTCAGCTTTGGACTTAGAGGACCCATACCTCCAGATTTTAAACTGAAGGGGAACCCCATGCAAGGGGTTAAAGGATTCTCTTTTACATGCCCAGAGAAAGCAGCCTTCCTATATATGCAATAAAACCACCAATACACAGACCAGATATGTCCTCTCAAACTTTTACATGGTCTTGTGTGGGAGACATCGTCTCCGTCGTGGCTAGGCTTCGCGAACAAAGACCCAGGGAGGGCTCCATCCATGCTCCTCCTNTAGGGAGAAGAGAAACTGCTAATGCTGTGAAAACAACTTGGTTTACTATGTGAATTCCTCCCTTCTCCGTTCTTCTCTCTTTTTTAACAGCAAAGGAAGGCCAATTATGTTAACTCAGCTCTGCGTATGAAATTGTCCATCATGTTCTCACATGTGAGTCTCTTTTGTGGAGGAAGGAGACTATAAATAGCATGGCTGTAAGCTGCTGCTGTAAACAGCCTCGTAAAACACAGGCTGTTTGTGGAGCAGTGCAGAACAGACTGAGCAGATGTGCTGTCTGTGTGCTGCCTGTCCAGACTGAGCGGCCAGAGTAGAGAATTCATTCTCTCACTTCATTATAAACACTCCCTCCTCATACACTGTCCAATTCCACACTTACGGGCTATACACAGTTCTGGTTTTCATTTACACACAAACTATACTATTTCACGGGCTATGCAGCATTGACATCATCAGTGTTGCTCCTGTTGACCCCCAAAACTTGTGAAACCTGCCATTTTTGAGCAACTAGTGCTCTGATGTGAGTTCACTACGATAGTTTAGAAGTAAACTCCTAACAAGCTTTTTGCCACACTCTTGCAATTCCATTTAATGTGATGGATATTGATAACACATTAATTTTCTATTAAGGCTTCCCAGCATTTTTTAAAGTACATTCTAGCAAGTAGAGATTGCTTTTTTTAAAATCCTGATTTTTTTTTAAGATTTTCCTTCATTTAGTTCTTCAGACCAACTTCTCCATAGTGTTTGGGTTTTTCATCTTGCAATTTCAGAAAAATAAAAATGAAAAATACAGAGGTGATACTAAGCAGTCAGCATGGATTCACTACAGGCAAATCATGTCTGACCAATCTGGTGGCCTTCTATGATGGAGTGATTGCAGCAATCGATGAGGGAAGACCAACTGATGTCATCTACTTGGACTTTTGTAAGGCCTTTGATACGGTTCCTCATGACATCCTTATCTCAATTTGGAGAGATATGGATTTGATGTGTGGACCATTCGGTGGATAAGAAATTGGCTGGAAGGACACAACCAGAGAGTTGTGGTCGATGGTTCTTTGTCTAGGTGGAGAGCAGTGACGAGTGG
>VWZO01010925.1:713771-792096 GCA_013396975.1 Bucco capensis
GCAACCTGGTCTAGTGATTGGCAACCCTGCCCATGGCAGGGGGCTTGGAACTAGATGATCTTTAATGTCCCTTCCAACCTGGCCATTCTATGAATCTATGAAAATATTTTGCCAAGCTCAGATTTTGAAAAGAAAGTGAAAATATTTAAATGTGGATGGGCATATTCATTCTTTCTTAAATCAGCTTAATTTCATCTCTTATAGCTTCAGAAAAGCATAGAATTTTACAGTTCATGTTTGCTTTCAGTAGAATGGTATTCAAACCTACTTGTGTGCTTTTAAAGCAGCTGTTATATCTAAAACAAAACACCTGGAATCTAAAAGAAATCTGATATAATAAAAAGTTTCATCTGGAACTAATACTTCAGTGGCCACTTTAGAAAGAGAATCCTTAATTCTGTAACCTGTTCCTTTTCTATCAAGGATTGTTCTTGTTATTTTTCTTCCCTATTTCAAATATTTCATACATGCAAGACCATGTCTAACCTTCGGACTGTACTGCATGACACTAAACCTGTAATTTTCTTCACAGTTTTAATCTCAAGATTTCTGTTTATAACACGCTGAGGCAACTTTTTCTTTACACTGCACACATATCTGTAGATTAGTGCATTCCTTGCTTTCTGGTTTTTTGGCAAGCACTTTGTCTGTTCCAGGTTTTGCTTTCATGAACAAGCCCATCAGTTAGGAGGTCACTACACCTAAGAAAGCCATATTGATTTTACTAAGCATCAAAATCTTTTTCAGAAGAGTCTGATTTCCTTCTGCTCTTGACCATAGCCCCAAAACGCAGTCTCATAAGTTTCCTCCTTTCAATGTATAGATGTGGGACCAATCCTGCCCTCTTGGACAAGAGAATAGAGCTGGCTAAAAAGACTTTCTGCCTATTACAAAAAAATGAAAAGAGGTTGGAGGTTTTTTTTCTAAATTCAGATTTTCAGTGATCTGGTTTCCAAGCATAGCCTTATAAGCAGCTGCACTGGCAGACCTGAGGGAGCAAGAACCTGCTTCATGCAGAAAGGAAACGAGCAGCTGGGGGCTCTGAGGATGGCATGAATGTCTTAAGCAGCTTTACCATCAAAGAAAACCAAGGTTGTGTAAGGGCACCCTTAGGAGTGTGAAAGCATTCTCCTAAGTCACTCTTCCTCATCTTTAATCACTGTCAGTACTTTATTCTCAATTCACTGTCATTTTTCAGTACGTCTTTCAATAATGAGAAAAGCAGAGAGCATATGCTTTCACTAGAGTATCACACAGAAAAGGATTTTTTCTTCTTTCAACAGAATACACATAGATCGTTAGATAACAATATCCTTAAGTGAAAAGGTCCCTGTATGGAAGAAAAAAATGCAGGCTGTTTGATTTTCCTGCTTAACAATGGTTTTGTGTTACAAACTCATGTTGAACTCACTGCTTGAACTCACTGCTCTCTAAATCTCACCTAAATCCCTTTTCAAAGGGTTGCATTGCCAAGTTCTGCTCTCTGATTAAAGAGTCCCATTTAATATTTTTTGGATAGACATGTATATTTTAAAAATCTTTCCCCCCCCCCCCCTTTTCTTTTTCCTTTATTGGGACCTCATGCTTACCCTTTTTGAGTGATTCTGTCTTCATTTGCTCTCCTCCTGGGTATTTATGACACTTCTCAATACAGCACTGCCTGCACATTTTCTTCAGTTTGGAGCTGTTTGCTGATGCTTCCATTTCATTGCAGTTGTTAAATCCAGTCACATGGCATATCTCCCCTCCTCCCACTCTCTTGCTAAGAGGATTTGCTGCTGGTCTCACTGGCATCCTAAGGTATCTGGGTTTATAGTTAAACAATGAATTTTCATGGGCATATTAATTTTCCCAAATTTATCCTATTATTGCAAACCATGATTAAAGCCTTGTATTTCCAATTTTGTCTTTTAATTTTTATTGTAAACTAAGCATATAACCAGATTTTTCAAGGAATTCTTTTTTCCTGGAACAATATATAACAGAAGGAGACAAAAGAGAGTAAGGGTGAAAGGATATAAATGCAGGAATTTTCCTCAAATGGAGTAAAACCTGTTATCATATTAATTGATATATTTGCTATTGGGAAGTCATGGACTGAGGGTTATGATGATTTGGAAAACTGAAAGTGAGAAATAGTGTTTAAGCGTACCTTTGGAGATTTAATTAATCTGACCATTACTCTGAAAATGTAGTTTAGGTCTATGTAAAGTTAGAAAGTTCACTTCCCATGTGTGGGTTCTAGTTTCTAGTACCTTTTCATCCCCTTACCTATCTTTTTTTCCTATTTTCATTTTATTGACTCTAAAGAAAAATAAATAGGGTACCAAGAATGAAAAAAATACACACCAACTAAACAAGAGAAGGCTTGCACACTTGAAAACACAAACTGGGGGAAAAGATTTTCTTTAAAAAAAATACTGGGGAAAAAATACTTGGGAAAATATGAAAATTATAACAGGGGGATTTCACATAGAAAACAGAAGCTTTTTCTTTGTATTCCAGGTAAACCTTCTTAAAATGTGTCTAGGAATAAATAACTGAGTAAAGAGGAAGTTGGAATAGGGAGCTTGTATATCTTTTTTATCTTCAAAATTAAGAAATTATTTTGCAATAACTGTGCCGACAGCAGAGGGANTATGGCTGATGTTTTGGGGCTTTGATCACACTCTTCTGAACACTTCAGGATATGGATGGAAAAAGGTTTGATCTTCTGCATTGCTCCTCTGGATTTGTACCTTGTTGGTCAATCTCACAGTCAGGAAAATTTCAGTTGCATTTAAAACATCAGCCTTTGCTTGGGTTTTTCAAAGTTTCAGTTTATTTCATGCAAGAATGATTTTAGTCTTATGATCAAAACAAGTATTGTACTGTAGTATAACATAAATTGTCATGACTTAAATACATTTAGACTTGACAGGCTATGTGGTATCCAAGTTGTTCAAGTATAAAGCAATGGATGGCATTATGCCTATTACAAGAAGTGGGGCTGTCAACTGCAATCACTTATGCAGGGTTCTGGAAACAGGGACAATTCAAATCTTCAAATCACAAAGCATCTGCTTCTGTATTCCTTTTTTCTCCTCCAGTGTTAACCATGGCATTTCTTTTATAAATAGGGGGTTTTTTTGTCCCTCTGTAACTTTGGTTATTTGCCTTGAAATGTAACATATTGTATAACTAGAATAGCAATCTCTATGTAATTAGGATTACATTTACATAGTGCACAATTGTGGAGGAAATTCCTTGTAAAATCAGAGCAGAATAAGCTGATGGAAGGACAGACACCAGGACTGTCAATAGAAGGAGAACTAGAAAGCCTGTAAGAGCTCAGCATTTCTGTCAACAAACCCATGCAAAAATGTCATTAACAGGAGCAGCTCGTGTGACAGTGAGCTTCCAGGGCACATGGTGCTGTGTGCTCTTAAAATTGTGATAAGCATCCTGAATTTTCAGCACAGTGTTGTGTACTGGAAATAGTGCTAGCAGGAACAGGTAGAGGATGCAGTGGAGATGAGTCTCTGCTCAGGTATGTGCACACATAAGACGCTGGTGCTGACATTACTTTAGTGAGTGTCTTGTGCTTGAAAAGCAAAGTTGTGCTGTGGATCCTGACCTTCTCTATGGCATTTGAGTCAACATTAGCTAAGACATAATGCAATGAGTGTGGTAGGATGGCTTTTTTGCTCTGTCCCAATGTTCAGTGTCCAACAGTGTCTTTCTCCCCTTGGCCTTATGTCAAACACTTGGTGCACGTCAGCTCCTGCAGGCAGTAGAAGTCTGTGGTGTGAAGCAATTATGTATGTCTTTCCTCAAACTTTGGCATACGCTGCGTCTTGGATAACATGTTTTCCTCTTAAATAGGCCATTTACCAGGCAGTAGCCTTCCCCCTTTCCTAACCAAGGAATAGTCTCTATCCTCTCAATGTGATTGCAGTCCATTTCATTCCATAATGGTTTTCTTCTATTATTCCCTCAGGCATGCAAATCAAATTTTACTCAGTACCAAAATCTTTGGTCTACAAAGAATGCTGGCATCAAGTGTAGTGAAAAAATAGCTTTGCTATTGAACATGGTCTGTGTTAATAGAAATCCACTATCTTTTTTACTTTGGAAGTAAACATCTGTCAAAGTTTATTTGCTCCATCAGAAAGGCAGGAGTGTCTTCAGGGAAAGCACACGATAAAAGCAGATAGATTGTTCTGCAATTATACCTTTCTCTGTCTAAATGTTTAATTAGAGAAGCTGCCACAGAGACAGAAATTACTTTGGCATCCATCTGTCCCATTCATCAATGTTATAAATTCAGTGGAAGTCTTGGCAAATTTGATCACAGCATCCACAGGAAAAGCAGGGAACTGGCAGTCTCAAACTAGACCAATTTCAAGCAACTTTTGAGCCCAGCTGGGTGGCTTTTTTGGTTGATCTTTTGCTCTTAGTTTGGGATGTACCAACTTGAGTGTAATTGTAAATACAATATGTGTAGCCACATTGTCTCTCAGTCTTCTATAGTTGTTGGTCTTAAATGTGTTTTGAAGCAGCTAAATAGCTAGATGTGTCCATCACAATATTAGTTTGATTACAGATATTTTAAATGCAATGGTAGTACAGGTTTCTATTGCAGGCCTTGCTTCATGCTGGGTTTGGAAAAAGCATAGAAGAGAGGACATGATTTCCATCACACAAAGCCTACAAGCTCTGGCAGTGCTTGCAGAAGAAAAAAGAGAATGAGGCAAATAAGCTTGCAAAAATTACAAATATATGAGACTTCTCCCACTTGATATGTAAGTCTAGCTCAAGACCATAAAGGAGCAGGAATATCCAGACACCGAGTAGGAAAAATTTTGGCTTCTAAATAGCAGAGCTTCTAAATAACAGTCCAGTGGTTACTCAGGGTTTTGCTGTGCAGAAAGAAATGTGGTGCTTTGTACAGCTACTGTGTTTTCTGAATTTGCACTCAATAAATATTTAAGTTTAAGGGTTGCATTACCATTAAAGCTCACAAAATTAAATGTATGTATTTTCACAACACCTCATAAGGATATTTTATGCATGATACTAAGCCCATATGCAGCCCACATAGTAGACTTGAGTTATACTATAAAAGTTAATAATTAGGGATAATAATTTAACTCCAAATTAAGAAATCTAAATTTAAATGTTTACCTGAGCATCTAAGCATCCATTACCAGCACAGCCAAAGGAGATTTAGTGCATCCAGATGAGATGCCTCTGAGAGATGAGCTTCATCATGTCCTATGTATTGGTACCCAAGACCTTATGATATACTGTAAGAATTCTTGCTGAGATGCATCTTCAGAAAGGGACACTTCACACATAGTCCTCCATATAGATCTAAATATATCTAGCAGCCTGGTGTAGATATCTCAGACACTTAAGGTATCTCAAATATAGAAAAGGAGTTTCTGGGATATGATAAATATCCTTGTATCCTTCGTCTTTGAAAAGGTCAGTAGGATCTAAGTAGTTAGTATTTATCCCTTTATCTAAACCCCAAAGTCAGTTAAAATGATAGTTTTGGAATAATCTCAGCTCTTACATGGTTATTTTTCATAGATTTTTCTTCTACACTGTCCTTTGGACTTATTACTATTTATTATTGTATCATTGGGACATTCTCCTGGGTTTTGAAAATATATTACATAGAGAATGTCAATAGCTTTTAAAAGAGGTAAGAAGTCATGAAAAGTAGTGAGGGACATCTCACCCTGAACAAAAAGAGGAGAAATGTTGAATAATGAGTTACAAGGGGGTGAGGTCTCACAATTCCATCATTTCCTGGTTTACCAGTTTTAGATTGCTATTTAATGATTCTTTCAGTAGTGTTTTGGAAGTCGGATCTTTTATTTTTGGATGCTCTTTTGAAGCCATTTGGTGAAGTGTTTTTTATGGGAAAAATATAGGAAAATATAAGAGACCTTCACAATGAGGAAGAAAGAATGTGAAGTACAGCTGCTTTCAGTTTTGACTGCAGACTACAATTCAGGCACTGATATATTTGCTAATGATTCTCATCCAATTTCTGTAGCATATCAAAACCATTCTTATTTGTAGCTCTCATTAGTTTTACTTCAATTATACTTTGGCATACATTTGAACCAAAAAGTAGGACATGCTGTTTGTATGTTGATGTTTCCATTTACTTAACAGGCCAAAAAGGATGCTGTTTTGTTTCTAGTGTCCTGTAATATTTATCTGTATGGCTATTCTAAAATAGGAATTTTAGAAACATAATCCTTTCTTTGAACATTTATGTTCCTTCATGTCATTACAGGGCAAACCCACTTATTTTTTAAATCAGGCAGATGGAGAGATTAATGCTTCTGCATCATCTGGTTTTGCAGATGTTAGTGAAACAGTTTACAAGGGGCAAATGTCATTGTAAATCAATATTTGTAATTGCATGGCAGAAAGATCTGTTTCCAATGGTTGAGGAGCAGCTAAATTCAGACACAATTACAAAAACATAATACAGTAGACAAATAAACCTGCCCTCTGAAATGACTATATTACTTGGAACAGATTCATTTTCAGTATTCTAAGATGAATATTATTGAAGTATTAGCCTGTGAAATTTTCTTTTCAGTCTCCCTATATAAACATATTTTACTACATTCGTCTACTTGTATCATCTTCATCTGGACACCAATATTGAATGTGCACAATACTCTAAAGCTGACTTTTTTTCTGCACATCTCTCTTTTTGACCTCAGTTTCCTCTACCAGTTTTATTATTGTAGTATTTGTACCCTCATCCCCCACTCCCCAGATCCTCCAAAACCTGGGGATGTTGTGATTTAAATCACTGGAGTCCTACTGCTGGGCAAAAATCAAGCAAGTTCATAAACCTTAAGCTTTTAACAACACAATAGACAAACCATAAAATTTGCATCCCTCATAGGCCCAAGACATTCTGGTTCCAATGACCTGTAGTGCTTGCTATAACAATACTTCTATAGACATGCTCACAGAGCCACATTCTGGGGAGGTTCAGAATTCCTTTGTCCCAAAATACTAAGTATTCATAAGCAACAGCATCTGTAAGAGCAGAAGAGCACTTCAGAGAGAACCATCAGACTCAAAGACATGTTAAATGCCAGACAGAAGTACCAAGAAAAAACATGAATTTTAATGATCTGTTTTCTTGTGTCGTGCATCTGAACACAAGTTCAACCAGACAAGAATATTTGCCTGCAAAATGGTTTTTAAAAAGCTGCTGAGAAAAGTTTTTTCAACTAGAGAAACTAATTTACCAAAATATTATGCAATTGTCAGAAAGCTGTCATTCTTTAATGAACTCATTTGCTATTATTCTTTAACTGACATGATTCAGAAGGAATGTATGCATTTTGGTATCAATTATGGCCAATTGCCTCTATGCTTTCACTGTTGGTGTTGCTCAGGATTTTTTGAATTTGCATAAAAAGAGAAAGAAGGAAACAGTCTGATTGTAGCCCTATTCAGATCAAAACAAGCACAGAACATTTAATTTCAATTTACGTTCTGGAAAAATCAAAGTAATTTCTCAGTTTGAAGTGTTTGTTAAATGTGATCATTTTATTTCAATGTGAGGGAAAAGGCTTTGCCACTTCTTTGTGCTAAATGCCAATAGTTTAAATCATTTTTTTTTTCTTTCATGGAAATAATTTGTTACGCTTCCTCTCAATATAATTTTCAAACTATTTAAGTCATTGTATTTAGTTTGAATTTCATCTTTAATTGCATTTTTAACTATTTTTTTTAGGTTATGGTAAATGTATCATATGATAATAAATATATTTTAAGCAATAAAAATATAAGATACCTCTACTGTTTCATCATTCCTGCTCAGAGTCTAATGGATTGTCAGTTTCTGAATCAATAACAACCAATGGATTTGATATATCAAAACAACAATGTAAAATACAAGTGGAATAAAAAAAAAAAACTAAATTTAGCTTTTGAAATTTTAATAGTTGAAAATGAAGACACTCTACTTAGTTATTTTTAAAACACCCTTGCCAAAATTTAGTCCAATACACTATGCCTCATCTGTTAGATCTCTTACCAAAATCCTGACCTCTGTTAATTCTCAGTGGGTTGAGTGGAAGTTAAGAGAGTATTCTGGGGAAAAAAAATCACTCTATTTTTGCAGTGCTCCTATGACCTTTCTTTATATCCTCTATAGATATCTACTGCTAGCAGCTGCTGGAAGCAGAATGATGGGGAAAATGGATCTGCTTTGGTTTTTAATCTGGTACAGTGTCTCTCATGGTCTTGAGTTAGCTAGGGGCAGCAGGCATCATTGAGCTTTAACAAACTGAGCAATGAGAAGAGATTATTATGAAGAAAAATGTATCTTATTAGTTCATCTGTGATATGTGTAGCAGACTTTTGAGAAAAGCATCATTCTGTATCCCTGTCTGTGCAGGAAACCTCATTTTCTTTCTGGAGCCCATTTGTTCTGACAAGTAATACACTCTCATGTGATCAGAGACCTCTCTTTGGGCTGTGTATGTCAGGTTTGTTGGTTATCTTGGGTCAGTCTGACATGTGAGAAATCACCTTGCCTGCTCTTGGTGCAGCAGATTCGTTTAGACACACACAGAATTTGGAAACAGTGTGCCTGCACTCATGAATACAAGCCATGGGCTGGTTTATGACCCTGTGGGTCAGGAGCACAACGTGGTTCTTGCACAAAGAGTTGAACATTCTTCTCCTAAACCAAGGAAACTTGTTGCTGTCCCATGGCATGCCCAGCCACTATTGAACCAGCAGCTGAGAAAGAGCCTGAAATGAGTCAAAATCACTCATGGAGAGTGTTTACAGCCAGAAGGTAGGTCAGCTTCACATAAACATAGCCTTGAGATCAAACTTTTCATGTCCTGGGTTTTACATTTGTCTTTATCCACCACAAATCTTAGCTGGCAAAGAGTGGAAAGGACAGAAAAGGAGAAACAAGTCCTACAGAGGTGTCTGCCCCTCCAATTTCTTCCCAGAGGACTTCTTGCCTAGCTTTCCAGATCTTCCCAGACAGACACTTTCCTCTTTTATTCCCAAAATGCAGCTGTCTGATTGACCTTTTTTGGCCAAGCAGATATGTAGCTTCCTAACTCCTCTCAGGACTCAAAATTACAACACAAGAGGATATGTCTAGTTACTTTAGCATTTACTGCCTCTGAAGAAAGCATCTGAGAATTCTGAGACAGCTTCATGGCACTCACAGAGGAGCTATGAGTGAGCAGCATCCATCCAGAGCAGCAGCTCTCAGGTAGGTTGTCCTATGGCACCTCAAATACCCAACGAGTGAAGCAAACTCAATAGCTCTTTCTCCTGATTTAATGTTCTCATGTTTTGTGCTTTCTCTCTGCAACCTGCACTGTGATTTTCTTTGCTTATCCCCAGTCTTACAGAACACTTATTCAAGCACTTTAAGGTCATGTGGCTGATTAAGATTATTGATTTCTCTGAACTGCAGGAGAGAAAGAGAAGGCTAAGTTTTTCTCTGTGCCACTCATCCAGACTGACTCAGTATTCTGGTATGTACAGCTGAGCATGCTCTGCATTTGAAGAGTCAGTATGGTAGACCAAATTTGCCCAGGAAAAGGAGTAGGAGGACAGGAACTTCAAAGGGGCCATTAAAATATGTCTTTCTACATTAAACAGGTAGTTTTGAAAATACTCCTTCCAGTATTCTTATTTTGTGCAGTGCCCAACAAGTTTTGGAACACATAAAGCCTCACATGGGTTATTTGTCTAGGTTCCCTCCACAGTTAATGACAAAAAAGAGAGTCCAATTACCCTCTTATCTGACATCAACAGTTGCAGTGAACTGTGCAACTGTGCTTTCAGCTAGTATTGTTTCCCATTGATTCTAGACAAGATTAGATTCATCTAGATGACAAAATTTGCTTTTAGACACACAAAATTAGGCAACAGAAATCCCACCTTAGTTTACCAAGAGACAGATAACAAGCAGGACAACCTTTTTGTCTTCACTGAAAACCAGTCAACCTAAATTTTATGCTGGGTAGTGGAAAAGATGAGATGTTATTACCACAGGGCTTTCTGTGCAATGGTGCACTGGCTCCTACAGTCTGTGCAATGAGACAATCATACTTCTCCTTCCCAAGTTGTAATGCCACTATGACAAGAGAAAAAGGTGACTTTTGCTGAAGTTCTAGATCTCCTCAAGAGGAACTACAATAAAATTTTGTGTGGCATAAAACTAGTTATCTATGTGGAAGAAAAACAGTTGATTTGTCACAGGGTTGGACAAGTGTCAGGATCCATGTATCAGGATGCAGCAGTCCAAGGAAATTCTTTATTTTCATAAATGTCTATGCTTCTATGACTAGACACAGCCAAAGATAAATTCTTGACTATCCCTGTTGTATTCAGTAATATAGTTCAGTAAAATGGAATTTAACTTGAAATCTGAACAAAGCTGTATGTAAGGGAGGGAGAGAATGTTTAGTCTATGTTGGAATGCCTGTTAAATATCTTGAAAAATATAATTTTCCTTTTTATATCTCACCATAGTCCTATTAGCTAAAAAGGCAGTGGAACTCTGGACATGGCCTTCCAGATCCCCAGGAGGAAATAAACTCATGCAAACTGTACCAGATAAAGTGGAAATCTCTACAAAGACAGAAAGATCCCACATTCCTTTAATAAAATCTAATAGCATGCTTAAATGGGTCAGTTGTCCCAGAAAAATTCAAAGCACTTTCACAGCACTTCACACATGGTCTCAGAGTACAGAAATGTATTTCCATAGCCCCCTCTCCTAAATAGGACATCTTCTTTTGCCCTCCCACCACTCAGAAAAAAAAATCTCACAATGAAAACTGACTTAATTTCTCCAATCCTAAGTGATTTAGACATAGACATATGCAAGGACATAGTAAAAGAACAGAACAGAGGGGATTCCAATGCAGTTGGCAACTAACTGAACTAGAGACTTCAATGTACTGGCTTATACAATTGTTTTTTGTACCCGAAATTATATACAAATATATATACTTAAATCTAATCTTCCTAAAGAAACAGTTATTTGTGCAAGAGAAAAAGATGCTCTTTAACTTTAAAATGTAATCTTTTAGAAAATGAAACTAATCTTCTCAGGGAAATTAATTCTCTTTGTAAAAGTGAAAGAAAGACACAATGATTATGACATAGTTTATTCAACCATATAATATTTCATCTGCAGAGAGCAGCCAATAACATTTTTGGCAAAGGACATCTTTGCTAAGGGCAGAAACAGCCTGACTCCCTGTGAGAGCAAAAGAGACTGGTGTTTTGAACAAACATTGCTTTATGTGATGGTCTGCAAGTGAAAGTAAGTTGTCAGCCACTTCTAGGGCAGAAATGGCCAAAAGCAGACAAAAAAAGTCAGAAACCTGGCCATCAATTCCACATTTCTAACATGTTTTCCTAACACGTTTCTCACTAAATCTTCTTCTCAACAAGTCTATTCAGGAAAGAAGCCAAGAAAGGAGAATCTGAAAGGAGATTCTGAAATAGGGAAATATGGAAAAAGGAAATATGGAGGGAAGAAGGAAGAGGCTAATAAGAGGGGTTAGAAAGGTCATTGTGAGGTGGAAGTCAAAAAAGAGCTGAATCGCTCTGTATGTCTGGTGTTTTGAGATGTTCCCCACTGAGTAGGAGTCAGGGAAAATTGATACAAGCTGGTTTTAGGAGGAAAGGAGATCTGCATCGGCTTTTCCAGAATACAGTGACATAGTCTCAGCTTATCTGCAAACTGAGTCTCCAAAGCTAAGCTTAAGCTCACAAAGATGCAAAGGCAGTATTCTATACCTTTGAATCTTTGGATAGTTGTATGGCAATGTTTCTTTATGTTTGTGGCATCTAAAGGAAATTTATCTTGATGTGTCTTTTTCTGTAGTGTCTTTTTGTACTGCTCGTGTATAAAGGCTTAACTATTAAAACAAAAGAAGTCTCTTTATTAAAAATGATACTAAATCAGAATTACATTTTGGGAGTACACTTTAATAATTGAAGATATTCTGGGAGAACTGCAGTTACCTAATAAACAAGTATTGAAAATCAAGGCAATGCAATGTCATAATTAAACCTAAAAGAAACACAGTTTAGAAACAGAATTGTGTGGTTTAGTTATCTCAACAGCCTTAATTCAGCCCTAGGAGAGTACTTTGAAGAAGTTGTGTGAAAAATACAGTGATCTGGTGCTAAGAATATTGTCATGTTTGTTATATACACACTACTATAATAAGCTTATAGGGGAGAGCAAGGATTTTTAAAGTCTCTGGTCTTAGTCCTAAGAAGATACTAAAATGTAGACCTTAAGTTTAGTGCACAGACAATATTAAGGTTGAGAATTTTCTGTTTCTGATGTTCATGTGGCCAACAACATTATGACTATTTCTGTTTGTACATTTCCTTTCACAGTTGTGCCAAGTTCCTCACTGCAGAGACTCCAAGACAACACTCTTGCAACCATAAAATATTTTGTGTGTAAAGTATATGTACATCACTGTATAATTACAGACTGTATTTGCACAAAGAAGCCAGAGTAAGACAATCTGAACTACATTTTCTTAATTTCTGAATGTTTGACTTAGCTGTTTTCAAAATGCAGTTTTGGAAGAGCACGTATTTGCATGTATCCATGTAGAGCATTGGGGAGAAATAATGTTTTTCTAAGAAGAGCTTAGGTTGTTCAGTAATTTCATTGTGATTTTGTTTGCTGATCAATATTTCATCTGGGTTTTAGGTGAGCAGCATATGTGGTATTATTCATATAGTTATATTTAGCAGCAGGAATTGAGTTTTACCAGAGTAACAAGACTATAGGTTTGTCAGGAAATCCAATGTAGAGTTGAATGTGGGAGCAGAAGTGAATGAAGAACAGGATTGAGGTGGTACTGGTTCAGAAACTTTAAGCTCCTCTCTCACCTTGGACTCACTGTTGTTTAAATGAGACAAAGTGTCAGAAGGTCAATTTCGCTCCTGTTCATTAAGCATCAGAGAAAGATGCTGAATCATCAACCCTGGAGACTGATTTCTTTCAGAGCATCCACAAAGTTAGTGGAGAGAAGTCATCACCAGAGAGGAAAAATGGCCTAACATTGGTTCAGTAGTTAAGGATTTTGGAGAAAATGATGTGAAGCATCATGAAGCATCTCTTCCATCCCTGACCTAAAAGCTGACCTTGGCTCTGAACCTCTCCTGTCTCATCTCTTGTCTGTAAATTGGAGGGACAGCACTTTCTCACCTTGCAGGCATGTAAGAGGTGAAGGCATTAGGACAATGCTGTAGGAAAAACCTGTGATTTGGGCATCTGTATATTTGAAGGAAGGAAGCCTGGGCAATTAAACTTGCTCTAGACTACCTTCAAAAATCTTTTTTGGATCTAAAAATACCATGAATAGGTCTTTCTCTGAGAAAAACCAAATAAGGGCATGTTTGGTGGCTCTACTTGTACAATGCTGGAAAACCACACTGAAATGACCAATCTCTTAGTGACCAACCTCTTACAGCAGATGGGCAAGACTGAAATCTTTATGGTGTTCTTGGCTGTCTCCCTCATCCCTGAACACATGTATGGGCCAAATTACACACTGCCTTTGAGATCTGTTTTCACCAGTCAATTTTCTAATTTCTGAGAGTTTTCGGCAATTGTAATTCCTCTTTTTCTCTTGCAACACAGTACAGCACAGACTGCTCCAAGGTCATCAGGAGAAGAGTGCTGGGGGCTTCTGGTTCAAAGGGAAAGGCTGTGGGAGCATCTCTGAGCCATAACTCTCCTTGAATTTTGTGTGCTTCATGTCCTCTCTCCTCTACTTGTATTAGAACTTATTCTCAAACAGTTTGAGAAAAGCAATGAAATGATAGAAATTGCTGATAATACTAAGATATTTGGGATAGTAAATGAAAAGTTCTGTGCTATATCCACTGTGTACCTCTCACAGAACTTGGTGACTGACAGGTGAAACTCAGTGGAAGTAAATATAGAGTGACACATGAGATAGAAATCAATCCAACTGTGTGTATAAGCTGACAGACTTTGAGCTGACCGTTACCATTCAGGTGTGAGAACTTCGGATTGTGATTGTAAGGTGAAAACATCAGCTTGATGCACTTCAGCTGTCAAGAAAGCAAGTGAAATGTTAGCAATTATTAGAAAAGGGATAGGGAATAGTATTGCTATGCTACTGTGTAAATCCATGTTTTGCCCATGCTTCAAATCCTATATACAGTTCTGGTTTTCCCATCTTGCAAGGGTTATACAAGGCTGGAAAAGAGTCAGAGAACTATCTCAAGTGCTATCAACTTGAGAAACTATTTCTGTACCAGGAGTGACTAAGCTGAAAAACTTCAGTCTGGACAAGAGACAACTTAGGACAAGTGTAGGGTGAGGGGAAAAAGGGAAAGGTTTAGCAGGATAGATTATTTACAACCTCTTTCCATAAAAGAAGTATGGATGTCAAATTAAACTGAATGGAAGGAGACTGAGAAGAAACAAAAAGCATTTTTTTTCTTCACATCACATGTAGTCAATCTCTGGACTCCCTCCTGCAGGATGTAGCAGATGATAAGATTTCCATAGACGCAAGGAAATGCTAAACAAGTTAATGAAAGATAAAGCTATTGAGCATTTAAACATTATTAGACTTGATGCTGCAAAAGAAAATAGAATAGAAAAGAAAAATAACAGATATTCTGCAATAAACAATAAATATATTTTTAAAAAATTCAGAACATAGTCTTTGTTATATTTGTTGACCACCCTTACAGTTACACCTAGGAATAGTAAGGTAACTTTTATAATGAGTTCATCAACAGGTGATGAATATCTCTACCTTTAGTCAACACCTTGCAGGCAAAAGAGTTATCTTTGCTTACACAAAAAAGTTGCTGCAAGGCTGGTGGTGTAAGAAGTAACAGGAGTTGATAGCAGCCAGGTAAGAGATGATTGGTAAGAAAACAGTATTTTTTTATTCGCCATGGATAATGCAAAGCTTTACCGTTGGAGTTAACCTGTAACACAATCGGGTAAGTTCTTTATCCAAGACTGAGTGCAGAATAATGATGGGACTTTCTGTAGATTTTGAAAGCCAGCTGTTTCTGCACCTCTACAGCCACTGCAATGGTTTGAGATTGTAAACAGATGGAAATGCAGTCTGCACAACAGCAGGAGAGGCATCCATGAAAACACACATTTCTTAATTTGTGACCGTGGCTTAAAGAAAAAATACCTACAAGAGTTGATGGGCTGCAATTATTCAGTTTCTGTCACAAAAATAAAAGCAGAAAAATAAAACAATTCACCCTGACAAGTAAAACTAAGGTTAAAATACAAACAGTCTCTTTGGTCTCCTGTAGCGTGGCTCATCTTCGTAACTCTGCCTGCATGACTGGACCAGATCCTCTTTAAGCTCTGAAAGTCCACAAGACCCTCTGGCTGGAGGCCCTTGATGCTGTCTTAGTTTCAGGGTATATCTTGTACAAATGCCTCTGATGAGGTCAGATATTAGCACTCCACTGCCATCTAAAAATCCTACTAACACAGTGGCCAGAAGATAATGCTGCTGAAGAATTGATGTGACCTCTATTAAATTGGGGTTACACTAGACAACTTTTGCTTCTCTGAGCAGTTTCCTTAAATCTCCATGTAGGTTCAGTAGAACCACAGTGTGATGACAGCGTGTCACCTGGCCGAGAACAACTCCTTGACATGCTGCATTGAAAACCATAGTGTCCAGTGTGCCAGCTAAAGGACTTGAGAGAAGCATCCCACACCTCCACAATGTCAAGGCTGCTAGAGATTATTTTTCTGAGCTGCAGAGTCTCCCAACTTTCCCTCTCAGTTTGGCAGTTACATACCATCCCACAGTCCACCACGACAGGAGCCTTGTGCTTAACATGACACTTTCAATATAAAAGGCAAGTATATACAGCAGATGCATAGGATTAGAATGAGTTCCCTCTGCTCTCATCACATTTCTTATCCACTTTTCACATGATAAAGTTTTTTTTATTACACATGATGTATGAAAAAATACAACAGGAAAAAGGCTAATAGCAATGGCTCAGGCAGTGTCCCAGGGAGCAGCCATGCTCCTGACATGACAAAGGTGGAAACCAATATGTGTGATTGCTTTCAGAAACCAAGAACAACCTCTGGGGCTTCCAGACTTTTACCCCTGAGCTTTTTCTGTGGCCCTGAGAGTTTCAGTCTTGGAGCAGCCATCCCATATCCTTAGCTGTAACATCCTCCAAACTTGACAATGACTTCTCGGAGCACATTCCCAGCCAGCAGCCCTATAGTTATCAATAAAATATCCTGGCATCTGCCCTTATGTGCTGCAGCATGATCCACGTGTGAAAAGGGCATATTAACAGTGAGACTTTGAACTCAAGCCCACAAAGATGATGTCACAACAATTTTGGGACTAGACATTCACTGTTCTTATTTCCTTCATTAAGCATTCTGAGATCAAACGACAAAAAATAAAAGCTAAAAATTGCCATTGAAGGGTTGAAAGCGATGATTTTCTTTCATCTGAAGAGCATTGACTAAAGCATGCTATAATAAGATTATGTTTATTTTACAGGTAAAAACACAGACAAGAATAGCTACCTTAAAGACTTTTTGACAGAAAGAGTCATTATAAACTTACAGAGTGTGAAAGAACAGCTATTCCAGTGACAAATCAAAACATGGGAAATTTCAGAGAGTGGTGCCTCACCAGCTGAATGTTGTACAAGCACAGTGGAGAAGAAGCAAAGGTTTTACAACTAATGCTGTGTTTTAGAAGCCTAAATTCCGTTTACAGAAGGAGCAAGTACTTAGAAGAAAGATGTTCAGAAAAATTCCCTGATAATGAAGTCTTAGTTTCTAAGTCACTTAAGAGACCTGCTGAAAATAGTGAAAATAGTCCAGACTTGGATAAATTTGAAAAGTGGGCCCATGAGAAGTAAATAAATTTCAACAAGTCCAAGTGTCCCACCTGGGACAAGGCAATTGTAGACGGGAGTACAGACTGGGAGAGGATCTTGTTGAGAGCAGCCCTGCAGAGAAGGACTTTGGGGTCATGGTGGATGAAAAGCTGGATATGAGCCAGCAAAGTGCACTTACAGCCCAGAAGGCAAATCATATCCTAGGCTGCATCAGGAGAGGCATAACCTGCAGATCAAGGGACGTGATTCTGCCCCTCTACTCTGCCCTTGTGAGGCCCCAGCTGGAGTACTGCGTCCAGCTCTGTGGTTCTTAGCATAAAAAAGACTGGACATTTAAAACAGGTTCAGAGGAGGGCCACAAAGATGATCAGAGGGCTGGAACGTCTTCCCTGTGAGGACAGGTTGAGATAGTTGGGACTGTTCAGCCTGGAAAAGAGGAGGCTTAGCAGCCTTCAAATAGCTAGAGGGGTTATAAAAAAAGAGGGAGAAAGACTCTTTATCCAGTTAGAAGGCAGCAGGACAAGTGGGAATGATTCAAATTGAAGGAGAGAAGATTTAGATTGAATGTTAGAAAAAAAAAAATCTTTATTCAGAGGGTGGAAAGGCACTGGAACAAGTTGCCCAGAGAGCTTGTGGATGCCCCATCCCTGGCTGTGTTCAAGGGCAGTTTAGATGTGACATTGGGCAACCTGGTCTAGTGGGTGGCATCCCTGCCTATGGCAGGGGGGTTGGAGCTAGGTGATCTTAAAGTCCCTCCCAACCTGGGCTATTCTGTGATTCTATGATGATTCTATGAGTAGAATCAGTTCAGAGTCCGTCATGGGGAGAGAGAGAACATACTTTGTTCCCTTTCTTACGGAACAGAGAAAAGACAAATTTATCCATGTTACTGTGAATATAAAGCTTTCTACATTGGTCCAGCTCTGGATCACTTGAGTGAGGCATAGGTTTTCACCCTGCATGTACCCCACTGCTGTCCTTTAACTTTAATCAAGCTACATTTTTACACAAGTATGAGGGGAGGAAATAGATTATTCCTCTCTGGAATTACTGATTTCTTCAACAGCAGTATCCTGGGAAATGAAATGTAGGAGCTTCAGTAATATCAAGGCAGCAAGTAACAAATGTACTTCTTATTCACTCCACGAGTCTGGAAATTCATCGGGCACAGGGTGAAATGTGGTCACTGCTATCAAAGTATATTGTCTACTCTGGGAACAGAATTTTGGATGTGAACCAAAACTTTCTTGAGTGAGATAAGCTTGTTATTCAGACAGTAAAACGTTATGATTAACACCTGATGAAGCATTAAAGAACCATAAAAATTCTGCTACCTGGGAAAGATTACCTAGCAGGAGACTGTCTGCCCTTTGGCAAGCAAGTGTGCAGCAGTGAACTTCATCTCTCAACTTCAAGTGTGAAAGTGGATTTACAGTCATTTTGTGGTGCAAAGAAAAGCAGAACCACCCAGTCAACTGTAGACACGAACAGATTCGGCTTCTGTTCTCACTGAAATACTCTAGTTAATAGGAATCCTTTCTCCACATATGAATTGCAAGTACAAAATAGGTTAAGAGCAAATTAAGTGGGATTTATGTCTGCTTTCACAGTTTACCAGGCACAGCTTTTTGTAAATTTGCCTATTTCTTTCATTGTGTTGAGCAATAGGAATGGTTTGCTCCCCCAGTGCTGCTGTCTGTCCTGTAGCACCTCTGAGCTCCCACCAAGGCCTTGACTTTTAATCACACCTGAGGGGACAGTGCATGCCCAGATGTCATCTCAACATGTATCAGCAGTTCAGGAGATCTGGTAAATTGGTAAATCATTACCTTGCTCAAAATCCAGACCTGTGCTAAAGCCTGTCCATGGGTTAGTATACTAACAGTATACTGTTAGGACCAAGCTCTAAGACAAATCCTCTGTGGGTACTGCTGAACTAGAGCCTAGTGGGACCTCTAAGCTTAAGCCTTTGGCCTTGTATACACTTATGCTCTTTGAAGTTCCCACTTTAACCTAAATGGGAGAGATTCCATCAGGGACTGGTTATGTAAAATAAAAAGGAGTCATGAGGGATGCTGACCAGCCTCATTAACAGACTCCGCTGAACGTCAGCTACTAAGCCACAGGCTTGCATTGTTTCAAAGTGAATAGTAATGCTGAGTAATGCTGAGTTACTACGTGTCCAGCGCAATAAAATCTTAAAACATTTTAAGGTAAGTAGATAATCTTTTTTTTTTTTCCTTTTTTTTTTTCCTTTTTCTTTAGTTCTGAAATGAGGCTTTAGATGAGAATGAAAATTAACAGCTAGCCCTAGAAAATCTAGGTCATTTGTCCTAAAGTAACATTAACATGGAGCTTCAGTTTTGTTCAAGTTTATCAATTGTTTGCAGCATCTGAAAGGGCTTCTTCAGTCATAGGTGGTGAACATGATAGTATGGAAATGCATTATTGCCTTACACTGAAAGATTTTCCTTATCCTATAGTGGAAGCACCCACCCACTAAGATATAGGAAAGACAACAGCACAGAGTGGTGGGAGGTGAATAAGCTTATGGCAAGGGAAAAGTTGAGATAACTGTAACAAAGGAAGACTAAATAATGGATCCACATCCAAGTGCTTTCTATTGATTATCTTCTGCTGTTTGGAGGGAAAAGGCTTTGAAGAAGAGAACCATATTGGTCCATTTGGTTTCAAGGACATTTCTTTGTATCCACCCAGTTTTATTTGTTGGTGTAGGAGTGGCCATCATGTGTGATTCTTCTCTGAATGTGAAAGTGCTGATCCAGTAAATTTGAAGCAGTCTGGAACAAAGGAAGAAGGGTGCAAAATACTTCTCTATCCAGCAATATTTGAAGCAGGAACATGCTGATATTTCACCTATCAAATCAAATTAATGCTTGTTAAACTGTTCTCATTTCTCAATTCATGGTCTAATAAGTGGAGAGGAGACACATGTGGAGACAGAGCAGAAGGAATGTACATTCTGCTCATCTCCAGTTGTCCTGTGAACTTCATGGATGATCCAAGGACATGGGTATGTTTTTAAAGCTAAGCTAGCATTGCAGGTGCTGACATCAGAAACTTGCTGGATGCCTATAAACCAGGCACAGAAATAGTTTGAGAGATGTATCAGCCAGCATGGGGGTATGACTACATGCACATACAAAATCCTTTTACCACTCCATATAAATCAATTGTATTGCAGTTGGTATATCTGTCCTCTTCTATGCTTATTTGTCATTGAGGCTTCAAGGGTCTGGTGGTTGTCAGTGAGATAAATCAAAAGCCACAGTGTAACTGTTGTGGTGCAGTTTTTTTCCACCATTGCCTCTAAAGTTAGATGCAATCAGTACTAAATTTCCAAGTTTATTTACAGCATCAAAGGTTAGGAAAGCAACGGTGTATTTTTTATGATGTCTGATGTTTTCCAGCTGGTTTTAACATGTGCACCTCTTGAAGGGCTCTGTATGAATCAGCAGCTCAGTATACATAATGCTTACTTTTTGTAGTTAACCTCTCATAACTCTCCTCAGCAGTGTCTGCTTCACTTTTCAAGCCACGGCGATACTAACAAATCCATTATGTTAAGAGCCAATGTAATACACTGCTGCTGAAAGGTAGGGGTTTGGAATGATGTTTATTTTACATGGTTCAACATATTCTTCCATCTGGAGGGATGGTTATGCTTATTAGGGCAATCACTGACAAACAATGCCAATAGTGAAGATCACAGCAGGAGCCAGGGAATATTTTTCAGGACATTTAGGCTGCAGAAGCAGGACAAATCCCTTAGGTTAGGTTTGTCCATTGTATCAGGTGGGTATCTGGAGGCTGTAAATGACACTTCCCTCTTGTGTCTCCAGAAATATTGTCAGACATAGTGCCTCTTCCCTCATGCATGAAGCATGGGGGAAGCTGAGCATGAAGCTGCTCTCTCTCTTCTAGGATAGGGCAGTGAAAAAGGGTGAATTATAGCAAAGATTTATTTGGAAGGGGAGATTATTTGGATGAACCTCCTAAGCAGGGCCTTAGGTTAGGTTATCCAGGAACTTGTCATGACAGGTCTTGAATATTTCCCCCTCTTCTCTGGACAATGTGTTCCAATGCTTAACTGCTCTCACAGTGAATCATTTTTCTCTTGTATCCAGACAAAATTTCCCCTGCAGTAACTTAAGCCCACTGCCTCTTGTCCTGTCACCATGCATCCCTATGTAAAGAGCACCTCCACTTCTTTACAACCACTTCTTAGGTATTGGAAGGCACAAGCTTTTCTTTTTTCCTTCTCTAGGCCTAGCAAAACCAATTTTCTTTTCTTTTTTTCTTTTCTTTTTTTTTAGTGAAACCAATTTTCAGTTTTTCTTCATGTATCAAGTTCTTCAATCATCTATTCTTCTGATCATCAAGGTTCCTCTTGACCTCGGAGGACCAAGCCTGGTCTAATGGTGAATATAGAGTGGGACGATTACCTCCCTTGACCTGCTTGCAGATGTGGGCCTGGACCTGTTTTGCTTTCATTGCTGCAAGGACCCATTACTCCTTCATGTTCAGCTTGCTGCCTGCCCAGACTCAATACTGTTTTCTGTAGAAAAAGAAAGGTTATTTATGGGAAAATCCAGTAAAAGTGCTACTATTTCATCAACACTAGTGGTCACGGTGTTGGTGTCAACGATACAATGCTCCCCCAGAGTAAACCATCTAGGACTTTGAATGTGACGTGTTTAATGTGAGTGTTGCTGCACTACATTGATTACAAACTAAAAGAAGATTCTTATAGTGGCAAAGATAAACATTAAGTAGCAGGTATGATTTGAACTATCCATACAAGCACCATTCTGTCCCTCCCCGGGTCCAACTTCTCCATGCTTAAGGCAGGGATCCTGCACAAAAATTAGACCATGGATGTATAATTAAAGACTAAACACATTATGTATTCTGATGTCAGGCATCCAATTAACATTTGTACTGCCTAACTAATACTTAGGCTTCTTTATACATTCCTCTAAGCTGCTGGCTACTGGTGAAATGTTGTGACAATATGTTTCAGGTTAATTATGAGTTATTCAGGTTTTCTTTTCTAAGCTTTGAGTCATTGCTTTTTAGCTTAACTGAAAGTCCCCTTGTTGCAGGACTGACCTTTTTACTATTCATTGTTTTATAAAAGCCCCCCACTGTCTGTCACCCTTCCACGCTAAGTGGGCTGAGCCTTTCAGTTCTCTGTATCCAGAGTCTCTGTTTTGAGTTCTTTTATTGTGGCAGATGTCTGACTGCATGCCTGGATCTCTCTGTTTTATTAGATCTTCTGTATTACTTCCTCCCTTGTTTCCTGTGCAGTTAAACACCATCTTTGCCTTCCTCTCTGCAATTATCAGCTGTATACAGTGACATTCCTCACTTCCTCTGAAGTAGTTAAAATGAATTTAAATGTTATCATTGAAAATAGCTTTGAAAAGCTGTTAATGTGGATGGGTATTTCAATATAGATCAAACTCTGACTCTTTGTATTTGTGTTTGAGAGAAAATGACTTTGACTTTCAATCCCAAGACTGGTTTGAATGATTGAGAAAGCTCTACTTCCCCACTGTAATTGAAAGGACATAACACCACATTGGAAATAAAACTGGCGTTTGCTATTTCTCCTTGTCACAGATGTCAGCTTACAGTTCAGACTGATGGCAAATCTAGGAAACAGATTTAGAGTTAGGAGCAGTATTATTGTTTACCCCATAGATTTTCACTCGGTTTTTTTCAGTATTCTTGCCAATACTGAAGGCACCTACAATTCTATGTGTTCCCCAAGCTGTGTTGCTAAGGGATAGACTATAGACACATGCTGTGATCTGCCACAAGTAAAGATTAAAATGCTAATTTGGTCTAGTTATTTGCACATTGCTGATACAAAACTGCAATGAATTTTTGGCCATGAATCTATATTACAACCCCAAATAAAGGTTTTAAGATTAGTGATTTTAGAATAGCAGGAAATTGTAATAATGAAACTCTAGTCTGCACTTTAAGATGCTGCTGGGAATTCAAGTGCAGTGCTTGCAATATCAGAAGATAATTATTTCTCTGATAAGATCTTCCATGTAGGAGAACTTGTATGTTTTTGTATTGGTTTCCTGTGTAGACAAATAGTTTTCATTTTATTTCCTAATTATAAAGTAATGCAACTTGCCATATAGTTATGTTTTGCCAAATTGTTGATACAGAACATACTCCTGTATGCCTCATAGTTAAATAACTCAGGTGCAGAATAAATAATAACAAAAACAAGTTGGTGAAAAGAAGAGAAGTTCATAAAGAAGAGAGATGAATTCCCTGGCTTCAGTCAGATAAATAAGGTCTGGAGGCCTTTGGAAGATAAGTACTACCTGGAAAAAAGAAACAAAGCCATTAAAGATGCTATGATTTCACAAAACTTTCCATGTGGGAAGGCAACTAAATGTTGCAACAGGTTCATTCACACACAAATAGAGCAGCTGAAGCTAAGCAGTGCAACAGATGTCAAAATATTACCCATCAGTTTTGTTATTGTCATATTTGTGTAGCTCCTGAGGTCTGAAACTCAGATGAGCTAGAACTCTTTGCCACCATCTACTGATGAACTGGGGGAAGAGACAGAGTTAATTTTCACAGATAATGTTCAAGACAGGATAGATACTTTTGAAGGTTTAGTTATGACTCATTCAAGGATGGGAATAAAAGGAAAACAAACTTCCATTATTTTTACAACAGTACCAAGAAGCAAATAATTAGCTCTTTTGTCATTGAATTACATAGGACAGGAATTCTGGTATGTGGGGAAAAATTAATAGACGAGCTTGATTTTCAGCCTATTGCTTCTATTTTGTAATGAACTGAATTCAAAGTGGATTGGAGAATGAATTTGTCCTGGATGTGGAAAGACAATAAAGAGGTGAAAAGATATCTTTATTCAGTATCAAAGGAGATTTAATTACTGCAGGAGAGGGAAAAGCCTGGACATCCTGACCTTGCAACTACACCCAAGTGTGACTGTATCCTGAGCAGGAGCCAGAGCCAGCAAGGTACTGGGAAATGAGAGAGAACAGTGGGACAAATAGGGCACTATCCCAGAGACACAAGAGTACAGGGGCTGCCTGTAAAGGGACAGCAGGAAGGCTGCTTAGGACACACCTTTAGTCCCCAGCCAGAGTCAATTCCACTAGTGCTCTCCCTGCTCCGAGACATCACCAGGGCAAATATGTCCTGTTGAGATCACCTGGGGAAACTGCCTCATTTACTTATGTTTGTGAGGACTCTCTGCAGCACGTTTCTTTAGTGGAATCCTCTTATTCCACTTGGTATCTGGATTTCTGGATGTCAGCAATTTCTCATAGAAAAAAAAAATCATTTTATAACTGCCATCACTCCAGCTCATTGAGGTGCACAGCATACGGTATTGGATAGTAGCTTGTGGAGAGTGTTTCACTTGAAAAAAGAAACTCATCTGTGTCTGGTAATAACTAGGCAAATATTTCTAGGAAATGCACCTCTTCTTGTTCAAAGGTACAGTGTGCTGCTTTTCAGGGATGAATAAGTAGAAAGTGGATGCTAGGAACAAGGACAAGGTCTCTAGTCAGTCTCTCATAAATAGACATGAATGTGCCAGTTATGTACTTCAAACCACACAGACACATGTAAACATGAGTAGCTCATAACTGGGGCTGGATAAATATAGCCCATCTCTTTTTGACAGCTTGAAATGAAAACTCTTGCCTGCCTGCCAAAGACAGAGAGGCAGTAAGACAACTGCAACGCAAACAAGAGGGGGAAATGGGGAAATTTAGATTGGAGATTAGAAGGAAGTTCTTTACCCAGAGAGTGGTTAGGCACTGGCACAGGTTGCCCAGAGAGGTTGTGGATGCCCCATCCCTGGCAGTGTTCAAGGCCAGGCTGGATGTGGCCCTGGGTGACCTGGTCTAGTGATTGGCATCCCTGCTCAGTGCGGGGAGGTTGGAACTAGATGATCTTTAGGGTCCCTTCCAACCTGGCCAGTCTATGATTCTATGATTCTATATGTGTTAGGGCCAAAGAGAGCTCTTTTGCTTACTTCTAGGTTTTCCTACCAATCTTTTGTTCAGTGTCCTTGAGAAAAACCACAAATTCAGTGACTATGTTATTTTACTTAAGGAATGCTCTTGGCATTAGTACAGAAAGACTGGCTTGTCTGCCCCTGTCTTTGTCCCTTCAGCAAAGACCAGCGATCAGGAGAGCAGTGCTAGAGCCTAAGGTGCTCCAGAGTCCACAGAAAATGGATTTGTTTTGATTATAAATGCACAGAGAATTTCTTTTACATAGGAGGAACCTCAACTTCCCCAAACACATCCCACTGAAATGCAGGAGATAACTCTGTTCATCCACTCTGCTTGCACCAAACTGATATAGAAATGAAACTAGCCCTGATTCATTGTTGCTCTCCTAAGTTGAAATTCTCTCTCTCTTGACTGTTTTACAACAAAGGTGTCTGTAAACACATCCAACTGTAATCCCTGTTGTATAAAAACATGCTGCCAAGAGTTGTTCTCTGCATCCTCAGCTTTTAGCCAGGAGCACAGGATTAAGATGGACAGTGTTAGGTATCTTAACTGCCTTCAGCATTTCTGCACTTTTTCTTATTTTTATGAATATTAGAAACTCTTTTAAAGTAATGCAAGAATCTTGAAGTCTGAAAGAGATCCAAAAGGGCAAGGAAAACTAATTAACAGAAATTTTTCAACCTCAGCGTTTTAGTTCAGATGAGGTTAAGTCATGGAAGAGCTTTGGGACAAGCTTGTGGTTTTATCTACTTTAGCATGTTCTGTTCCTTATTGATTGAAATTTGGTGGCCCTTGAAAACATTCTGCTCCTCCAAAATCCAAGCTTTTACGGAAAATGCAAAACTAAAATCCAAACTGTGTGAACCAATATTCAACAGCTGAATAATATTTCCACCTAGCCTCTCTGCACCTGCTCAAGCTAATGTTTTCAGTCTGTCTCAGTCCTTCATTTTACTTTTCCCCTTGCCAGAAAGTGAGATAATGTCTTTTGGTGTTCCAGGGCAGGAAAAGTGAGTCAACTCTGTATGTCCAAATTATTTGATGATGACATTTGACTTTTAGCTGCCCTTATCTACATTGCTTATCTCCATGAAGAAAATGCAGGATGACAGGAATGTTTTTCTTGTCAACCAAGGGCCACTGAATCAAAATCCTAGCAATCCTGAACTGTACAGACTAATAATTGGGAATAATAGTAAATCCTCATGTCCAAACTTTCCTATCTGAACCTTCCACCAGAGTGATTCATAGTTTGGATCAGGGCTGGTTCAGCCCCATATGTCACATATCCTTCACATGAAAATGTTTTGTGTCATACCTTCCCCAATGATTCAGGCTTCTCAGATGTCTGGAATTTCTTTGCTGATTAGATGTCCATTAGAACTTGCTGCCAGCCAAAACTAAGCAGCTGAAAATATTCATATGATTTATTAATCAATTTAATTTAGCATGGTCTATTTGTATGTCATAATGACTTCCTAAAAGCCTAGCCTGGTGGCACAGAAATCTCAGAGGGAATACTACTGTACAGAGGCAAGGAGGGCATTCCTAATTAGAAGAACTTTCTAAAGAGCTTTGCCATTTTCTTAACTCAGCAATCTCCTAATCAGTGCAGAAAAAAAGGTACCTGCAATTCCCAGTAACCTTGTTATCTTTTTCTTTTCTCATGATTTTCTCTCAGCCATTTGGAACTTTTTTCCCCCAAAAGGTTCATATTATGACCCCATCTTTCCTTGACACCTAAAATTATAAATGATAACAATGATAAAAATACTTTATAGCTTCCCAACTTTATTATGACTAAATGCATCATTAAATGTAAATTGATTGCAGCAGAGTGTACATTAATTGTGACTGCAGCACAAAGCCCTGCTGATAACACACTGCTTTCAGGATGACTGAAATATTGCTTCCCCAAAAGAACTTGACTAACACTTGTGGGTTGACCCACTAGCACAAGGATCCAAGAGGCCCTGGAGTCTTAAAGTACAGTGAGATTTTACCTAGCAAGCCTGTGGAATAAAGTTTAGCAGTTCTTTCCCAGAAATTTATCACATGCACACAGACTCTCATTCCCTTGTTATTCAAATCCCCATTTCTGTGGTTTTGGAGAGTACCATTCCATCTCCTAAGTTCTTCTATAGAGTATTATTTTGCTCTTTCCATAGACTGTTGTGATGAGCAACAATCGTTTCGTACATGAAGACCTGACAACCAGCACATCCTCTCCCAATAGTGGTGGTGGCTGTATAGACATAGCCAAGCTAGCTTTTAGCCAGTGTATTCCAGCACTACAAGCACTGGTGCTATGACTGCTTGAAATAAACCACATGCCAGAGCTTATCACAGTCTCATCTACCACCCTTATGGACACCCAAGATTTCTGAGGTGAGCCAAGGTCATGATGTGAATGATAAAAAAGGCTGCTGGAGTATGTCCTATCAAACCCCATCTCTAGAAGTAAAGGAGAAGTGGGGATATCATCTTGGCTCCTTCAGAGACTAGAAGAGAAACTAAAAGTGCAGCAATACACCTACTTTAAGCAGCAAAATACCTCATTTTTCAAAAGACTCTGAAGTTGCTGCTAGAGTCAGAGAATACCTGTGATATATTTTCCCAATCTGATCACTCTCAGTAACTTCCCAGTCTGGAGTGGTGCTTTCTTTATAAGTAAATCCAAGCAGGTTCCTAGGTAGGCTGAGATGAAAAGGTATCACTCACCTCCTCATCACTGTCTCCAGTAAAAGCTTGCTATCAGGACTTAGCTGCTGATTGCTGATGTGCACATGGGAAGAATGAACTAGCTGCTTTTAGAGAAAACTCTTTGTCAGATACCCTTTTTGTTGTCAGCACTGTAAAAGAGGTGCACTAGGAGTAGATATACTTACCTTATTTACTAAGGTAAATAAGTGCAATTTGAGCTCAGTCCATTTTGTGGCTTTAGTTTAGAGATGATGCTTGGGCTATGCCCTTGTCCAATATTGTAGCTGGCAATAAATAATAAAAGGAGCTAGCAAGCCCTCCCCAAAGTGAACTGTAACATTTTCTGTGAACATGAACTGAACCCTGCTCTCCTCCTTCCCCTTTGTCACTGCTCACAGTGACATTTGGAATCATCTAATCCACCAGGTCTGGAGTGGTAATGTTTGAGCAAACTAGCAATTCTGCTGTTGTCCAGAAAACAAATAGTACATCACTGTGCAGCATTTTCCTCTCTCTGGGAATAAAGACATGGCTTCAGACCTTCAGTTTTGTCTTGCAAGAGCTGACATCTCTGAGCTGGTTGTTTTGATGAGGATCATCAATGTGTTTGCACTGTGCTTGTGCACACACATCCTTTTGCAATATTCCTAAAACAGGGTAGATCTTTAAAAAGTTAACAAAATATCTCCTTAAAAAGTGAAGGTCTCTATGCTTTCTTGCAGGCTAAGTTTCTCTAAAGAACATATCATGGTGGTACCTTAGCCTTAAATTTTAGTTTGGTATTATTGATATTATTTTTAAACATGCTTAAAACTTCTGCCTCAGAAGAGGTTTCTACTGAAATCAACTAAACTAGAAACTTGGAATATTTTATATAAATAAATAAATAAATAAATAGTAGAAGCTAGTGGCAAAAATAAACTTTACTGTGTAGAACCAGGCTTTCTCCCAGATGAATTTTGCCTGAGCATTTGACCAGAGCTCTGGATATTACTGTAACCTTCCAGTTAAACTGTTTGAAAAACTCTGGTGTGGTTTCATGTTCTGTGTGTACAATGAAATCACAAATGCTCTTTTGTGAGTGTGTGGGGACTTATATTTTCTATTTTCCTCATAGGAAGTAGAAAAACTGTGACTTAACAAAAAAATATTTCTTCCATTGCAAAATCATTCCAAAAGGCAATTATCCTAAAACTGATACCACCTTTGGAATGTTCTTTGAAATCTACTGAGGAATAGTAGTAATAATAGGTCATCTCTTCACTTTTATTGCTTCTGTCTCAAAGATAAGAAATACTTTGAATTTAAAAATTATAGTAAACCATAAAAACTTTTCACATCAAATAGTAAATCATTCTGCTTTATTACAATAAACATAAGGGTCTGACCTTCTAGGCATAGGTAGCTTTACTGCTTCTATTACTAAGAACAGATGTCAGCTCATGAAATCCAAACTATTGGGAGGGAAAAGTTATATAGTTTTCAGTGAGTTTTTACTAAAAGCTGAGTGTTTGAGAAGCTCAGAGACTGTGGGAAATGATTGATTTTTTCCCCAAAATCTTTCTTGAGCTAATTTTTCATGCTTCCCCATACTATGTCTGAGGTTAAGTTACTTCTTCTGTAACTTAACCATTTCAGTCCACTCAGCACAAAAGTAGAGTTTTTCACAGTTATGCTCACCTATAAAGAATCCCAGTGTGTAATTACTTGGCAACTGGCAATACTTGTTTGGTAGGAGAGTGGCTTAAAAGGGATTGACCATAAACCAAAATGGACTTTTGTCACAGCAGACTTTGTCTCTTTCTTTCTGGGCTGGAATACATTTCTAAACGATGTGGGGAAATGAACTCCTTCAGGTTGAATTTCTTCCACACCAGGACTCACTCACAGATGAATACACCCTATGCTTCCCATCTCAGGCACCACAACTGCTGCAAAATCAGGGCCACCCTCCTTCAGGCTTCAAGGGGAAACAAGTTTTGTTTTTACTGTCAGCTTTGCAGAGATATGGGAATAACCTTAGAACCAGGCTTGCCTTGCAGACACATTGTGAATAATCAAGCCCTGACAACGAGGTTACTTCAGCTAGTCTTTGGTTTCTTTGGTGTTTTGTTTAGATTTGGGTTGGTTGTTTTTTGTTTGGTTTTTTTTTCAGAGATGGAACTGCAAGGAAATGTAACATTTAAAACGAAGTCCAATTTCTCCTTCAGGATGGATGGAACTAAAGTTTCCTAGAGTTACATGAAATAAATCCTACTCAAAACTTAAGAGTTGAAAAGCCATAGGAGAGAGATGAGGGGTTTTATTCTATGGCTCTGTATGGCCATTTGAAATCCAATCAGTTTCAGACCCTCAATGGGAGTAGTCTCCACTAACAGGCTTTCAGCTATATCCATGGGGTTTTTTTTCCAGTTTGATGCTATTTTCCCATAGTGATATACATCTTTTTAAGGGGTTCAATGCAAGCTCCTTGTCCACTTGTAATCTGTCTGTGGCACAAGAAATAGAGGATAAAACTGTTCCTAACTCTGCATGCAGTTCAGAGATCTCTTCCTTTTCAAACCCCAAGAAATATGCTGTAAATTACATACTGAGATGCCCAGAAAGAACATGCAGTCATCTAATCAGCCACAATATGACTGTAAGAAGGCATCAAACTGCATCCAACTTTTATTGAAACATCAAAGTCATCTAAAACCTCATATTGCCAGGGGTATCTTTCAGACCAAATATATGCTACAGCCTGTAAAAATTAAACTAGTCATTAAAAACTTAATCTGCGGTCTGAATGGCAAAATTGAAAAGCACTCAAGCATTAAACTGCACTTCTTAAGGATAAAATAATAAAGCAATATGGGTTATATATATAAATAGCTTTAAAGATTACTGGGAGCAGTTTTCCAGCATAACTCTCTGACTTTGCAAATAATGTGGTTCCACTATTCCACTCTGAGTATGTCCAGAGAGATGCAAAGTGCTCTATCACTGTAGTCTGTTTGCCCACAAAACCACATTAACTGTGTATTTGTTCCTGACGTTGCAAATGGCTTGTAACTTAGAGATCTCTCTCCTCCTGATACCCACATTTTGCTTATGAAAGAGCAGAGAAACCACTTCTTATGTTCTAGTTGTTTCCACAGCTTTGGCTACTCAGTCTATGTATAATTGGTGTAAACTAGGTGAATGCTTTTGCAGATGTATTCTTCAATGTTATGACAGCTCAGATCTGCTGAACTTCAACTAACACATCTAGACTCTTTTCCATTTTCCTCTTAGTTTTGATTATATTTGCACCTTCCTAACAAGTTCTATGTTTGAAATAATCCCCAAAATTTCCTTGTGAAGCTCTTCCACTTTCCATGCTTCACCTGCTAACACACATAATCATGTGCAATTATGGATAGGGCTGTTACTTAGTTATGATGTGAAATTTAGCAGAGTTCACTGTAATATATTCTACATGAATGGAGGCAAAAGAGAGCAAATTCATATGCTAGGACACATTTCCTGAAGTGTTGCTGAAAACCACTTCATCTATTTTTTTCAAGGCAGATAATACAGCTGCCTTCATCCAAGATCCATAATGCTTCTGGCATTATTATTTGTGAGACAATAGCCATTGAGATGACAATCTGCTTCTTGGATATTCTCCCTTGAAAGGGAAGGAGACATCAAGGCTTAGCAGGGTCCTTAAAGAAGTTTGACAGGAAAGTAGATGTTGGATGAGATAACAGGACTGCAGGCTGACATATGCAGAGGAAAATGAGATGAAGTCAGAAAGTATTTCAGCAAAATTCTCTTTAAATTCTGTTTAAAATTCTTTTGTGTTTGTCTTTCTGAGTTCAGGTCCAGCCGCAATCATTTTAAGAGACAAAACCCCAAACAGGTTCAACATTATCCTAATATGAGCTGATGCTTGTATATGCTGCATAAATACATATATATTTGAAAAATCTGTGACAGTCCAGTGCCTTACAGTCCTGTCAAATTCTAGACATATGACAAAGCACATTCCTCAGAACTAGCAAATAACTCAAGCAGAGCTAGTGAAACCTGGAAGAGGAGCAATGGGAAGATAATAAAATGCTGTTTCCACCCTCATGGTGAATATAGAAACACAGAGTAAAATATTGGTAAGAATTTATATAGGTCATCTACCTGCTCCTGCTCAAAACCAGCACAACTTCAAAGTTATAAGAGGTTTCTGAGGGTCTTGTACACTTGAGTTTCTGCTAACTCTGAGGATGGAGGTCTCACAACCTCTCTGGGCCCCTGTTTTAATATTTCCTGTGCCATTACTTGTGCCTTTTTCCAGTTGTCTTTTTGGTTTGCAGCTCTGAGAAGATCCATCTCCATCTGTTGTATAGCCACCTGTGAGACATGGTGTCCCTCCTTAGCCTTTTCCTCAGGATATATCTCTGCTACATCATGTGTTACAGTCCCTTAACCAACCTGTCTTCTTTCTGCTAGACTCTCCCTTATCTGTCAAACTCTCTCCTGTACTGATCACACCAAATGGACTTAATTTTACCAGTTGAGTCCTCCCATTTACCTGAATTTCTCTGTTTACTCTTCTTTAACATGGTGTCTTAGCACAGAGATTCAGTAAGTTAATCACTATCAAGAATTGTTTAATGAGAAGATTTATCTGAGAAACAAGATACAGCCAAATTAGTATATAAATCTCAACAAAATCAATGAGAGCTGTATCAGAGCCTTGTCTCACGGCTCCAGTGTTATGGCTGATAGAGACAAGCCAAGAAATTGAATGATATTCTCCAGTGCTTCCTCATTGCTAATGGCCTCTCTCAAACTCAATGAGACTTTCTGATTCTGGGGATATGACAATAAAATGGCTTGTTGATTTCCTGTCTGATCTCCCTGAGGGCTGAATGCAATATTAGGAGCAGCAAAGGGAGTAGAGACCTCATCTGCAATTGTCAGAAATGCTCCAAAACACAAAATCTAGGACTTTTCTGCTGATTTCCTGTCTGGACCTCAACTTTTTCACAGGTTATTGTGAATGTGCTGATGCATTCAAATTGCTCATTCCACACAGGTCTTAGAAAATTTCAACACAAGAAAGATCCTGGGAATGACTCAGTGAGAGAAAGAAAGAAGCATATAACAGAGGAATATAGGACTAGGACAGGGCAAGAGCCACAAGAGTGTTTTCCATTCCTCCCTTGAGTAAGGGACAGTGGCATTTGGACACTGTTTTATCTGCTGACTGTGGTTCCACCATCAGCAATGTTTAGCTGGTGTATGAAGGACCAGAGGACAGAAAGGACACAGTTGGAGCTGACTCAGCATCTGTAAGCCAAGAGATACAGAGAGGGTTTGCACTGTGTTCAAGGCATACACTCATCCCTGAACCATCAGATAGGTAGGCCAGGAGCTAACAGGGCATTTGTCCTCCCATCCATCCTGGTTCAGTTTCCACTTTATTAAGAGAACATTATTCATGTTAATATGAACCTCCACTCAACTATAAACTAGTTAGAGCCAGAATTTTCCCTCAGAAGTTTCCCATCATCTGTCGTTGTGTGATGGTAAACCCTGGAGTGAGGGAGGCTTCGTCTCTGATCAGCAGCAGGAGCAACTTTGTATGTCCATCTGCACTGGAGAGCACGAGATAGCTGCTGCTCTGGTTTAGGGTCCATCACTTTTAGGAGTATTGAGCCATGTTATGCCTGCTAGAGGGTAACACTGGCCATGAGAATGATATCAGCAGTGGTTATACTCCAGCCAGGCCAATCTTCTGATGGATTTAGATGTATTGGGAGCTACCTTTTCTGCTCTCCTTCAGACTACACTTGTATTACCATTAATGTGTAGTCTGTCTTGAAAACAAACCCAAAATATTTTACATGGGAAGATGTATTACTTTGTCCTTCTAACTTTTAAATTACAATACAGTAAGGCAATATCTCATTAGCACACTCCCCAGCAGAGGGATAATTGCCAGGAAACTTCACAGTGAAATTCTAACTCATTTTAAGTGTGGACAAAAGGATACAAATGTTGTTTTTAATAGTGTCATCAAATTAGGATTTTTTTCAATTTTGCTTTATGAGGAGACTGAGAGGATGACACTTCCTAAGGCTATAGTGAGAGTTAAATTCTTCTACAATAAGAGCTCCTAATGACTTTGCACACTGTCGCATAAGAAGAAACAGTGATTTTACTTCTCTCACTCAACACTATATTTCTCTGATGCCTATTATGGTATAGCCCTATTCCAACATGAAGGAAGTGCCCTTTGACTCCCCACAGAAGTTGATTAATAAAAAAGCAATCAAGGCACAATAAAAAGAATACAATAAAAATAATTTTAAAAATTTGACTTGCAGAGATGCTTACAGAGAGGATTGCATTGTTCCTTTTTTTTTTTTTCCCTGAAGATGTCTTCTTTACCTGAAGCATCCATTGATCTGAGGTTACCTCCAAGTTATAGAAGATACAGTTTTGTGGAAGTTTGGCAAATCTGATAGATGCTCTTCAGTTTAAAGCACAGGACTTAAACTGTCAAAAGGCACTTTTAGCTACCAGGTTTTCCAAGATTTTCTGTATGACTTTACCACCTCTCTCACTCACTCCTGTAAAATTAGGATGATTTCACTGCCTCTATTTTTTTGAGTCTCTTTTCTATTCAGGTCTTCAGTGCAGAGGCTGCTTCTTACTCTTTATTTTTACAATGCCCTAGAAAACAATACCCTGAGTACAGCTCATCCTATTAAAGAAATCACAGCAATCATTTTCCATCCTACCATTAACAAATAGCATTATTTTTTCCTCCTTATTAATTGGACTTCTTTCATTCAGAGTTAAGAGCTCTTTTGTTCATCTTCCTTTTGCAACAGGTTGAAGATAATTTGGTTGGATTTTTTTTTTTCCAAAATAGATAAGCAAAGAGAAACAAACTTGTTGCCATGCCTCAGCAAGACTCCATTTAAGAACTTGATGATACAAACAAACCAGAAAGACAAATGTAAACGCTGTTCCAATTAAGTGAACCCAAGATGTCTCCTTGGGTACATTATAGGATGTCATGGAGGTGGTAATGTTGAAGAGGTAGCTAGAAATAGCCTCCAGCATTAAAAATTTAAGCCTACAACTCATTCACAGCTGTGACTGTGCATGCCCTGGGAGAGAAATGGCACAATTGAAAACAGAATCGGCATATGTCTGCCAAACTCATCCTGAGGAAGAGGAAAATTAACCTCTGTGTTCCCAGTAAGAATAAGAGTTTGCTACAAAGTTTGCCAGAGCTGTCTAATGGAAAAAGAAGAAACACCAGAGACTGGTAGAGGAACAGGAGTAACTCCCATTCCGTGTTGTACAGCAGGGTTGAAAATTAGAATGTGGCCTCCCTGAAGGTCAGACTAGCCCTGTAAACTGTGGGTGACAGCCAGTCATACTCCTGCATAGCTGCCTGGGGGTGGTAGTCCACTGCAGGCCTTCCAGGGTGAAAACAAAAATAAAATAATAGTTTAAAAGTGTTATGATTTGAGTAACTGTGTGACAAAGCTTGATTTTGCTAGGGGAGAATGGCAGAGCGAACCATCATCCTGCTATAAGGGCAGATGTTGAAAATAATCACTTGCAAGATCTCCCACATGAATTCAGCCAAGTGACCTAACTTCTAATCTTATACGTTGCTAGGTGACTCTGCTCCTTCTTGGAGTCATGCATTTTTTACCAACTTCAAATTTTAGACCATTTTATCTAACAACTTTAACAACTTTAAACAAAAGTCTAACAACTTTATCTAACATTGTTCTGCAAGTATCACTAGTAAATTGTCAACTGACTTCCCCTCCAGAGTGACAATAGTTGGGAAACATTCCTACCAATTAGCCAGTAAAACTCTATGGCTTCATTTACTGTTGTGCATTAAACTTGATCAGGACAGTTCTCTGGAGCTGAGGCAGAGTGGTGTGGAAAGGTACACATTTGACATTACCTTATTCCTTAGGAATAGACTAGATTACTGGAAGAACATGCAGACTACCTACTGGAAATTGTCCCTGGCTTGTGCTTGGTCCAGAGATTCTCTGGAAGAGTGGTAGCTGGGTTGGGCCAAGAATGTGCTAGAAGCCATTCCAGTAGTGTGTGGATAATTGCACTCAAGAGCCCATGGCTCTGATTGAAACCCTGGCACTGTTTGGTTTACAGCACACAAGCTGTAGAAGAATTAGAATACTTGCCTTTGAGTTCACTGATAGGGTGAGCCCACTTTAAAAGCTGGGATAAGACCTGATTCTTTCATCCTGGAAAGTATCTGAGGCAAATATTGGCTGAAAAGTTCTCAGTATGAGCTCTCTGGGCTCCACAGAGGACAGGCAAGTGTCACTCTGCTGCCCAGCCCTGACCTGTCAGGGGCAGAAAGCATGTAAGTCTGTAAGAGACTCATTCACTGCAACATACCTCCAATGCACTGTGCTATCTCATGACTCCCTTTGTGTGCCTGTGTGTGATGTAGAGAAATTGGATTCTTGGAGACTGGTTAGTTCCACTTTGACAAGGAAAACAGGTTGCACAATCAATATCTCAGTTTCTCTGTCAGAGTGGCTTCTCACGCTGTTAGATGCTCTCTGCACTGAAGAGTGCTGCAGGTGGCTCCTCACAGATGTCTGTGACAGTGACAGATTAGGATTTTCTTCACTGTTTTGATATCAAATGAGCCTTGCATATGCCTCCTGTTAAACATGAACTTAAACAGCAGGATTAATAAGAGTAGCAATTGGGACACTCATCTGTGTATGATTTCATTTCAGTCATGATCCTGTTAGTGTGCAAATATATCAGATGTGTCTGCTAAGTCCAAATGAAAATCACACAACTTATTAAGTAACATAAATAATGATTTCTGAGTCTTGGTTTTGGGGCTATCTCTAAGAAAATTAATTATAAGCACACACAATGGGGAGTAGGTAAAATTTAGCTGCATAAACCCAAACCTCTCCAATTCAAGGCTATTTCACTCTTTCTTTTCCACGTTCAGATATCTCAGTTATATATCTATGTTTCATTCCATGTAGCACTTCCCAGATCCTCAGACTACATACCACCTTGTCTTCCTGCCCTGAAGCAGGAAGGTCTCAGAAGACACCTTCCCTTAAAGTCTGGCTTCAGATTCCACATGGGTTTAGCTGCAAGATCCTGTTTCTCAGGTAGATGTGTGGATCTGCTGCCTAGCCATTGGAAAATAAAGGAAAGAGGTAAATGCATCAGTTTGGGACATGGAATAAAATAAATGAACATTTCTTAGGTAACAGGAAAGTCCTTCAAAGAGAGATCCCTAAATTCTAGGCTGCAAGGAAACTCTCACATACTCCTTGCTCTAAAGTAGTTTCCATCTAATCCTAGAATCATAGACTCACAAGTCTGGAAGGGACCTTGGGATGTCATTTAAACCCATCCCCTGCTCAAAGCATCCTTTGAGGGTGACAGCACTGGAACAGGCTACCTAGGGAAGTTGTGGAGTCTCTTTCTCTGGAGACTTTCAAAACCCACCTGGATGTGTTCCCATGCAACCTGCACTAAGTGAACCTGCTTTAATAGGACACATAGACTAAAAGATCCCCAGAGGTCTCTTCCAACCCCTACCATTCTGTGATTGCCAGCTCATGTTGAGCTTCTCATCAACTAACACCCCCAAGTCCTACTCCACTGGGCTGCTCTCAAGCCACTTATCACCAAGCCTGTGTCTGTGCTCAGGATTTTCTTGACCCATGTGCAACACTTTGCACTCGACCTTGTTGAACTTTGTGATGTTTGCACAGGGCTACTTCTCAAGCCTGTCAAGGTGCCTCTGGATGGTAGTTTCCTGAAAGATTCACTCAGGCCTGTGCTGTGAATTAACTGTAGAGCTAGGAATAAAATACAGATGCCTTGGCTTTTCAATGCTAAACACTAAAACATTATTCCTCTGACTCAGGCAATGAACATGTTAGAGAAGCCTTTGAGGCTCTGAGCATGATTAATAGACCTAAATCTCCAGCTTGGAGCCAGATGGAGAACATACCAGCTCCTGCTCTTTATGTTACCATATGTACAGGAGCTGCTTTCAAGGAGTTTGTCAGCTAACTGATTTCAGGGAGTTGACAAATCTACTGCAACACTGTTTGACTAAGTGTGCAAACATAAAGTGGAGATTAACCAGGATAGCCCTTTAATAACACCATCAGTTGAGTGATCATGCTGTCTGACAGCAGGGACTGGGCAGAGTTAAATATATATGCAGAGAGAATTTTTATTGCCCCCTTTGCAGGTACTTCAATTCACATAGATATATGCTGTGTACCCTGTGATACCCAATCACACATTTCTGTCATCATTCTGACTACCTATCAAACACTGGGCATGAATTCCTGGCAGCTGATTAACCACTTGTGCCAACCTCCATGCAATTTACTGCATGATGGTTTGATTTACCACATTTCTAAGCCCATATCTCATCTGCTTTGTCAGGCTTGTCCTGGCAGATCCTGTACCACACCAAGGCATACTGGAATACCTTAAACATGTTCTCTAACAGGCAGACTCTTCAGCTCTTTCCACTAAATTATGAGGCTGTGTTTTTTTAACTTTCCTTGGTCTTGACAGCTCTTACTAGACACATTTTGGGCAAACACAAGGCAGCCTGTCGGACTAACAAGGCCCTGACAAGTTTTGCGAGATACAAACCCTTTTGTAAAAGCCAGAGAGGGAGAAGAGAGAAATTCCTTCTAATGGCAGATGTTTGAGACAAATGAACAAATATCAGAAAGCTACTTTGATCAAATGGAACGATGAGGTAAAACGTCTCTAGTTTCTTTATTAAAATGAAGCACAGAATCTGAAGTGTTGCTGAAACAGGAAACTGTTTGAATGAATATGGGTGGATCTGGTATTCCTTTCCCCAAGGCAAACACTGGCTCTTCTATACTTAACAGTAGGACAATTATTACAGCAAGTGTTGCTCTGTGCTGTGAAGTAAGTGCTTCTTTGCCAACTCAAGCAAGACAACGAGGTGTGCATAGGTGCCAAAAGTTGGACTGCTTACAAGGGTCCCCTGAAGTCCAGTCCCAGCTCTGCCAATAACCTCCTGTGGGGCTTTGGGAAGTACTTGAGCTTTCTTGCCTGTTCATTACTAACTTTGTCTATTCTGCTAAAAAACAAGTGGTGCAAAGGTCCTCTTGTGTTTATGCAAGACTTTTTGCTGGATGCAAGTGAGAGATTCAGCAGTGCTTTCATGCTCTCAATTGCACCTCTGAATGTTGCTGTTAAAAGAGAGAAGGTGGAAAGCTCTCCAATGAAAAGCACCAGAGTTCATTGGCATCACTTGGAATAAAGGGATCTCAGCAAATGAGTGATGGTTTCTAGCAAAAAATTATTTTACCACTATAGCTCTTGAATTAATTGCTTTGTCTACTTTCATAAGTTGTCCTTAGTTAAGGTGAAATACTTTCAAAAGTAATAGCATTTGTAATAATTAATAATTTCTTCTGTGATGGAATTGGTTTGCTGTCTCTTCTTCCTCATATATATATATTAGGACAAAGAAAAAAATGAAGACTGGGGAACAGAATTAGATGCCAGGGAACTTAAAGAAAAAAAAAGGCAAAATATTTTCCAAGAGGAACCTTGGAGGTTTTTATTTGTTTGATTTGTTTTAGTTTAGTTTTTCTGTAAGATTTTCCTCTATTGTCTAGATACTTTTCGCTTGCTCTATGATGGCAATCTAAGTACACTGCCACTTGGAAAAGTTTCCCATCTCATGCAAGAAATAATTGTGACAGCAGGTTTCGTACTTGTGTGGGGCCATGCTCAGAGTCCAAACCAACTTTTGAGGAAGTTGACCACAGCTCTGGTGATTCATCCCCAGCCATGAAAAAAGACTACAGCCTGCCTCTCCAGCCACTGTTACATGTAGTGCTGGACCAGCCTCATCCCTCTCAGTGCCTGCTGCCCACAGCAGGAGATGGAAGTCAAGGGAAGTAGGTAAAAATCTGCCTTGGTTGTCTCCTCTCCTCCCCCTTAAATCTCTTCCCACTGCCTTCCAGCAATGCTGAGAAAATTAATTTGGGATTCAAGCATCTGGAGAGCAGTGGATAAAAGGTGCTCTAGAAGAACATACTGTTAGAGATGTTCCTCTCCTTACTGCTACAGCAAGTGAAGATTAAAACATACTGCATATACTGTGACATGCCTGAAATCTAATACAAACTCTTCAAGCAAGCAGTAAGACTCTGGAAGCTCAAACTGTGTCCTACAGGCAGCAGAGAAGGAGAAATGCTTCTTTTTTTTTATTATTATTGTATTATTAAAGATAAAGTTGTGCTTGGGGCATTCAAACAATGTGTTGCTGGGGAATGTGCATGAGGCAGATAACACTATTTCCCTCCCCTAGGAGGGAGATGTACAGAACAACAGGAACTTTATTCATTAACTGGGAGAAAATGATGATTGCTTTAGTGAGGCTAAAGGATATGAAATACCTTCTGCCATCGGATAAATGCTGGGATCAGGCTTTGGAAGTTCCTACTGGAAGAAATAGCAGATGAAGACTGGAGTAAGAGGGAGGAAGCAATTTCCAGATAGTAAAACATTAATTTTTAACTTGGAAAAGTTAATATTATTCCAAGTTCTATACCTTGAAGAAGGAAACACTTGAGGCAATGCCATATTCTTGGCTCCCTGGTGGGTTAAATACACCTGTAATCACAAAACTGTTTATTTATTTAAGAGACAGATTGTGCCTTGGACTGAATGTCTGCTCAGGAGTAGCATGTGTGATGGTGATCCCCTTAGGCTTGCTATTTGATCTGGTATATGATCTGATTGGTGTGTGCCTGCTACTTTCCCAATCTCTTTTTTTGTAGATTTACAGAGAACAATCATTCAGAGTTTTCCCATATTGCTGCAATATGGGAACCAGCAAGAGTTGACCAGAGCAGGCATATCATGGCAATATTCTGCATTAAATTTCCCATCTGAAATAGAGATTTTCTTGGCAGGTGGAAGGAAACGGGGTTGAGCTGCACCTCACCCAAGATTTCATAGGAGAATAAATTCCATCTGTACTACTAGTTCTGCCACAATTATGCCTAGAGTAAGAACACTGCACTGTGTGGGATTTATTACACACTATGGCATTTCTTCCTTCATTTAAGTCTGGACCCTCTATTTCTTACTCAGACCCCACTCAGCAGGTATTGTGTGCTACATGGCACACCATTCAGGCTAGAAGAGGGGAAGGTGGGAAAGGAAGACGAAAGCTCTCAAATTCTTAGCTCTCATTTGGCTCTTAACAAAAGCACCTGGACTCATAGAAAAAAAAATGACTATTAGTGCCAAATGAGCAGAGGCAATGAATATTTACTCTGTAGAACTGAGTTGTATTTGGCAATTCAGCATTTATTCATTGGAGCACTGGATAACAGATGATTACTCCTTCTTTTTACCAGATTTACTCCAACGCAGATGGATAACAACAGGAGGCCTGAGAACTAAAGAAAGGGTTTGTAGTTTCCTGCTTTCTATAGAGCATCCTCTCCTGAAAAAGAACATTTCTTTCAATGGAGAAGGGAAAGTTGATACTGAAGTCCAAATAAGAGGGCTATGGTCCTCAAACCTACCTGAATCAAAAACCTATCCCACCTGGAGTCACTCCAGCTCTCTGGGAATCTCAGCAGAACAAGGAAAACCAATTCCTTTGTCAATAAGATTTTCTCTCCTATATTGCTTCGAGGCTGTAGACATGCAACAACTTTTCTGTGTCCAATCTAAATGTCCATCTTTTGATTTTACAGAGAGATGAACTTCCTGTGATTATAACTTTGACCACAACATTCAAGACTCCAAATACAGTTAAATTCCCTCTCTATCCACTACTTTATATAGGTTGAATAATCTTATCTCCTTGAACAGTTTTGAACCAAATACTTGTTTTGTGTCCTAATGATTCAAGTGTTTACTTCGTTTTACTCTGAGCTGATATTTTAAAAGCATTCACTCTATATCAGCAACCCTATCACCTCTCTTCCTCCTGCAAAAAAACCAAACCCAGTTTCATTTATTCTTGCAGTACTCTGTCAGAGCATACCATGCCATGGGACATTGCTGCTTTGTTTTGTTACCCTGAGGCTGCTGACATGTGGCACACTGTCCTACCTATGCCTGAGTGCATATTTTGGCTCCTTGTAGCAGGAACAACTGTATGCAGGACACTCTGGACTGGAAAGGACTTTCAACATCACCAAATCCAACTCACCACGGTTGCAGAGTCTCCTGTAAGAGTAATCAAGCTCCCTCTTGAACAGCAGCTGCTTTTTTTTGCCTCAGCAATTCCAAGACTATTGATCTACTAATTCATTAGAAAGCTTCTTCTAATTGGACCGTTTCCACGGTCCAAGCTTAATTTCTTTCCAGTTATGCCTGTGCTAACAAGGACTTCTGGTTGAATCAGTTTCCTCTCTTTCTACTATTCACAATTTTGCAGAAGTTATCAACAATATTTATCCTACAGTCTCACTCTGTATGGGACAATATCCTGCTTCTGTTGAAACAGGGTAGGGAAATTAACATTATTTAATATATCACTCCAGTATGAGCTGTGTCCAATGGCACAACAGCTAAAGCAGGGAACAGAACAACACATCAAAGGACAATTTCTATTTATGATACCATAGAAATGCCATCCACGATTCACTGGGTGGAATTGTCCTAAAACAGGAAACAAAAACATAGTGCATAGAACACAGTGACAAACATCAAGCTGATAAATGCTCCTAATTACTTTTGAATAGCTTGTGCTTTTTTCCCATCAGCCTGCTCTCTAACCTTTTTTCTACTAAAAGTATTTTTCCATGAATCATAATCATATCATTACAATGAGTGCAAGGAAACATTAAGTAAGATCAAGTTAAGTAACAGGAAACATCACATTAAGGATAATCTAATTACACTATGTTCCACAACAGAAGGGACAGAT
Source organism: Bucco capensis (assembly GCA_013396975.1). Taxonomy (NCBI): domain Eukaryota; kingdom Metazoa; phylum Chordata; class Aves; order Piciformes; family Bucconidae; genus Bucco; species Bucco capensis. The sequence continues at coordinate 756,459 of VWZO01010925.1, forward strand.
TTATTTTACAGATAAGAGTGAAAGGCAGTGTTTAAACATGTGAAACTCAGAGAGAGAATTACAAGATCTACCATCAGGCTCTGCAGAGTCAAGCCAACTGAAGCTGCCCAAGACAACAGTTTCTACACTGACAATGCTGGGAGTGTAGTTCTTGACTAAACATCTACATCAAATGTCTAAAGTTAAGCAGCCAGACACCTTCCTTTCCAATCAAAACCAAAATGATAAAATACTTCTTTTCCCAAACAGACCTTCCTAAAGCAGCAGCCCAGAACTCTGGAATATACCCAAAGGTCCTACCATTTTAAAATGTCAATATGTTTGTGCTCCTGGAACTCCAGAAGGGGAGGATGAGTCATAAAACGTATGGCAAGACTATTACCATGTCTTCTCTGCCTTAATAACTGACACAGGTATAAAATTTAACTCAGTATTCCCTGTGTTGGGCCACAACTTGTGTTTGAGATAACAGGATTTCTTTTGTAAAGATATTTGATCTTCATCTGTATGAATTCTATTCTCTCCTGCAGTCTGTCTGTAAGGCTCAGGAACTGTTTGTTAAGTGCTTTGAGAGCCTCCTCGGGGATGCAATGTAGAGAATTTGCAGGCAAACAAATAAAAGGTCAATTTCTATCTAGTTACTCTCATGGTTTTTTTACTTGGAGACAGACATTGCTCTTAATACAGCTTGAATTGCAACAGGTAATTAACAAATCATAGTGGATAGCACATTACTACAATGTCGTACTTTCTGTCTTTTAATAAACACTATTTACACAGAATCAGATTCTGCCATGCATCAAACCAGAGTGAAACCAGAACAAATAGCTCTTCAACTCAACAGAATCACTCTGAATTCACACAATTTTTTTTTAACCTCCAGGGTTATGTGTATCAATATCTCAATAATGTGCTTGGAAAATCACAAAGCTGATTAATAGTAGAGTTCTCTGAGTAAGAAGTAATTCAATTGGAAAGAAAAGGTACTTATTTCCCAGCTAGGGAAATATAGGCAGTACAAAGAGCTACAGCCCCATTCAAGCTCCTGCATCAGAGGAGTGACAGCTCTATTTATGGGTGCAAATGTTACTGCTAAGAACACAAGTGAGCTAACTAATTTGGAAATCTCTGTAATACTGACACCATTGATTGTAGGGTTTTCTTTCTGTCAGTATTGATCCTAGTCTAGTCCGTGAAAACACAGATCATATCACCCCAAAGGATAAAAGTCAGGTTTACCTCATTCTAGTGAAGAAGTGCATGACTTATTTTAGTCAGCTGAATCCCACTCCTGGTGTCCACATGGTTGAAACAAGAGCAAACTTCACTTTTCCACCTTCACTTGAGCATGACTCATGCATTACAGTATGGCTAATTCCCTTTGGGATGATATATGTCCCAAGTATTTCATTAGTTGTTCTTCTGTTGAACAGGACACTGATGATGCCAAACAGTAACAGGAAACACCTATAAACTAAGTGATCTAGAAAAAAACATCCTGGTTTATCTTTGGCCAGCAACTAAGTACTACACAGCTGCTCACTCACTCTCATCTCATCCCTGGAATGGGGGAGAAAATTGGAAGGGTAAAATTGAGAAATCATAGAATGTTAGGGGTTGGAAGATCATCTAGTCCAACCCCCCTGCCAGAGCAGGATCACCTAGACCAGGTCACACAGGAATGCATCCAGGCAGCTCTGGAATATCTCCAGAGAAGGAGACTCCACAACCCTCCTGGGCAGCCTGTTCCAGTGCTCTGTCACCCTCAATAATTTAAGTTTAATAATTAAAAAGAAATAATAAAGATTTTTTTAATTGCAAGGAAAAGAGAGAAAAAATAACATAAAGGGAGTAAAATAAAACCCAAGAAAGGTAACTGTTGCAAATGAAAATAGTTGCTCACCACAGCCAAACACTGTCCAGCAAGTCTCCAAGCAGCAGCCCTTCCCATCAACCTCCTCCCTGGTTTTGTTGCTGAGCATGATGTCATATGATATGAAATATCCCTTTGGTCAGCTAGGATCAGCTGACAGATCTTGATTTAAACAGGTAACATACAGTAGAAGAAATTTTCCTGAAATTACATGGCAAATCATAGAATAATTTAAGTTGGAAGGGAACTCTTGAAATCATCTATTCCATACTCCCCACATCTCATTCAACTCAAGCATGATCAGCTAGAATGTATTGCTCAGGGCTGTGTCCAGGTAGCTTCTGAGTATCATCTCCAAGAATAGAGACTCCACAGCCTCTGTGGGCAGCCTGTTCCAGTGTCTGGCTACCAGCCCAGTAAAAATCTATTTTCTTGTGTTCAGATGGAATTTCAAGTGTTTTAATTTGTGCCCACTCCCTCAAACCCTCTCAGTGGGCACTCTTTAGAAGAGTGTGGCTTCTCCTTCATTCCCACCCACCAGGTATTTATATGTATTGATAAGATCCCCCTGAACTTTTTCTTCTCTGGACTGAAAAGTCCAAGTGCTCTTATCTTCTTCTTACATCACAGGTACAAGCAAAACTAATAATTAGGGCTCCTGAATCTTAGCTCTGTGTCCCATCACCAGAACCAAAGGTGCTGCACATACTGAGTGCTGTTGAGGCTGCAGTGGTGGCAATACTTCACAGACATGACAGTGAATAACAATTAATGTGGGGATGTAGCATTAGCATGAAGGATGGAGAAAGGCTTGGCAGAAAAGTGCCATGGCTTATTCTAGCTTATATAAGATGTGAAAACTAGTCAATTTAATTTTAATTACAGCTCAATACCCAAGCTAAGCAGTTGATATAATTATGTTTCAATTGCATGGCAATGACAATTCAGTATGTGAAATCCTAACTAAAGAGATGATGCACTTCCTACCTGCATGCTTGATGCATTGTGCTGCCCCCTCTTTCCTCTACCCTCTACAACAACAACATCTTACACGTGTGCTCCTGTGATGTATAATTCACAGTGCTGTGCAGAAGCCCTGCCTTTCTCCTGCCCTCCATTCAAATCAGTTTTCAAATGCTCTAACTCCAGGCACTAATGTTTAAGACAGGCTTGAACCAACTGAGACAAAGCCATAAGCCAAAAGTAATGTGCAGCAGCATAGTTGAATGGTTAAACAATATATGAGATGTCAGCTTTTCAGGTCAAGGAATTAACAAAATCATTTTGCAGCAAATGAATTGGAATTTGGGGGGAGAAAAATAAAAGCTGCTAACAAGATGACTCAGTTGTGATTTTCTAAAAGAAAAAATAATGAATAAAGAACTCAAACATTAACATTTTGATCTTTTGATACTCTTAGTTTTGCTTGTTCTAACTATTCTTGAGGAATTTTATGGCAAATTTACAGCTGAACTTACCACAGCTTAATGATGGGGAAGAACCAGGGATGGCCCTGATGTTAGAGCTCTACACATACCTCTACAGCCATGAACTTTCTCAGACCATAATCTGGAGAAGTTCAAAAACTGCTATATCACATGCTCATCGTAGGGAATAATTGATTAAAAACAAAACCCCAAAACCAGAAAAGAGCATTTGTAAATCTTGTTTCACTCTTGAATCCAAGTGTGAGAGTTTTTTGTGCCAAAAGCTATTAATACTGGCATTGTTATTTAAATTCTCAAAATCAAAGAAAGACTGGAGAAGTCAAAAAGCATTAAAAGCCAGTTCATACAGCTGTCAGATGCCTGTTTCACAGCCATACCCCTTGGCCCTGCAATCCTACCCACAGCAGGCAACTGGTTAGTCAGGGCCACCTACTGCAGATAATATTTCTTCTATGTGAACACTGCCATAGAGGAACTGTGCTCGGCATGGCTGCAAGACTGAGTGGGAACAGAAATGTACTGGCAATGAGGTGTTATTTGAGCCTTGTGGCTGCTCTGCTGTGTCCCTGAAAAATTCACTGCTCTGCTTTGTGTTGCAGTGTCATCATCTGTAAAAATTAATTTCCCCTGTGTTCTGTCACGTGCTGCACAGAGACTGGATATTGCTGTTACTGTAAGCTTTAGTACTTTGACTGGGGAATCTCTGGTGACTGATACCCGACAAGAAATGAGCAAAGGCAGCCCCTGAAGCTTCCCAATCAAGGAAAAAATAACTCCCAGAGAGAGGTTGCTCTGCCCCCAGTTGCTGGTGAACAAGGAGAATTGGTTGAATGCTCCAGACCTCATCTGCATGTCTGTAACATGGTGATGTGAGACATTTTTGTTGAAATACCATACAGTTTTGACATTAAAGTGAATAAAATGTCATCATCCATGCCTGAAAAATGGATGGAAAAGAGATCTATATGTAGCCGATCTGGCATAAGAGTTTATCCTAACTTTTTGTCCAGCCTGTGGTGATAAAATTGCCTGGGCAGCTTGGAAAGAAACTGTATCAGAGAGTGGGCACCTGTGGAAAATGCTTATATATGATTGTGTGGGCAACTGGCCCACTCTATAGTGAGCTGAACCTCTGCAAGGATTGCATGAAGGTGACTGATACAAAATGCTGATAGAAGCAGGGAAGATGATCTATGGAATAAAAATGTAATCTAAGCAAGACACAATTTACATCTTCTTTATTAAGAAGAAAAAATGTTAGTATACAAACCATCATCAAAAGTATCCCAGAACATTCTGAAGTGTCTGCAGCTTATTTTCAGGCTTTTCCAGGTAATGGATGAAGAGTACAGCATGACTTTGTTAGGCAGAGACAACCTCAAACAATTCCCTGCAGCTCAGTTGATGGCATAGCCAGGGGGATGCTGTTTGCAAGTGTTAAAAGGCAAAAGTCCCACCACAGGAGCCCAGTGTGTGATATTAAACTTTCTGTAAAAGGCCATCCTCAAATTAGGCCCATTATCTCTGACACACAATCTCCACACAAGTGAAATATTTAGTGCTAAGTTTATGGCATTTCCCTAGGTGAAGCTCTCTGCAGTTCACAGAGCTTTTACTCACAGAGCACAGCCTGGCAACCTTTCTTAGCCAGTTTGACCAAGATCCTGAAAAAATCCTGTTCATACAATCTCCCTTGCAGGATAAGAGCATTAACTCACAGGGCTGGAGACCTGTTGAAAAAAAAAAATACAGCACTTCACAGCTTGGTGTGTGCCCAGTGTAAAGGATGATGAATTATTGTATTGCCCCAAGGGCATGTCCCTTTATGGGGCAGAAAGAGAGACATAACAACCTCAGACTGAAGCTATAACAATAATATGTATAATGAGATGTCCCCTGACATTATCATGGACTATATACCTACTGCTAGGGAGGGCTGCCTGGTGCAGAGTAGCAAGAGGAGGCAGAGAGCCTAGGAGTGTTCCTCTCCTCAGAACTGGTGTCTGGAGAGGCTTTGTTTGTCCTACCAAGGAAAAAGCCTCCAGGACCAAAGATCTGTGACTTTAGGTAACAGAAATGCATACACTGAAAAAAAGAGCCCCCAAAGATCCTTTTGCAGGGTGAAAATTGAGGTAAGACACAATTTCGTGATTTGTTTGTGGAGCTGATTTGTTTGTGGTGTTCCTCTTCTGCCTCAGCAGCTTATTCCCGCCTGACTCGTGGATTGACTTATTGGCTGGTCCCTAAAACAACATGGACCTTCTGGATGAAGGTTATGACTATAAATGTGTTAGCATTAATATTAAACAAGTCTTCAGAATTCATTGCGTTGCTTTTATTTCATGCTTCTCTTGGAGAAAACAAAATAATCCTTTCTTTTACTCTTTCTAAATAAGAAAAGGCAAGGATCTCACATTTGCTTCTAATTACAATGCACTTTACTGTGCAGCCCCAGTGAGGGGAAAAGGCTTTTGAAGTCTAGAGCATTGAGTGAGAATTGATCGCTAATTAAATTTGTCTCTGAGAAGTTAGCTATAACTAAAATGTACCGAGTAAAAACAATCAGATCATTGTTTTGCTAATGGTACATGTTAAATAAAACCTAAATAAATCAGGTGCTTTGAATTAGCTGGGAAAGCCAAGCCGAAATGTTGTGGAAGTGCTATTTCAGGAGGACATTGGCTCTAGTGGGCCAGTGCAGCATCTCTTTGTGCTTGTGGTGATGATCAGCTTTCACAAAGGACTTACCACTCTATCCTCCTTGCATGGAAAAGGCCCATTATGGTGTCTCTGTAGTTCCACACAGAGCCAAACAGACCCACTTTGTCAGAACAGGGTCTTTTGGCGATTTCTGTGTTCCATTGTGGATTTGAGACTAGATTTTCAGTGTGTTGTGAGAGCTAGGATTGGACCTGAGTAGGAAACACAAGGTATGCCATGCTTTCACTTTCACCAGACACAATTCCAAGATGCATTAAAGCATGACTCCAAGAGTAAACAAAGATGTGATAGAACATACCTGTAGCAGGTGATTTTATTTGATGACTTCTCATTTAATAGGTTTCAAAGGTGGTTGTGATTTTTTTTTTCTCTTTCTTCTGGTTTACACAAAAGTGCCTATTGTTTCCCAGTTTTTATTTACCTCTGCCTATTAATATAATGCCAGATGGTTCAGGCAGGTGTGTGTTAAGTCATATGTACAGATGGCTCACTCTCACTTGTAGTGCCCCTGACAAGATAAAGACATGAGGAACTGCAGGATACTGCAGATTACAAAGGGAATGAATGTATATGCAGATGGTCTATGCTGACCTGTGGTGCCACTAACAAGACAGCAAAATGAGAAACGGCAGGACACTATAGATAGCAAAAAAAGGTAATAGCTTGACAAAATCACTGTCTAACTTAGAAATTACCAGGGCAACCGTATAATAAATACCAAATAAGGGTATAAAGTCAGCAAAACCAGGGCTGATGGGGAAATGGTGCACAGAAGTGGATTGTTTATTTTAGAGGGGATTAGAGTAGTAAAGGGGAAGATCTTGCAGGAACAAAAGGGAATATAATGACAGCCAAACCACATATTCACAGCTCCCTGTCAAGCAGCTCAGTGTCTGACCAATACAGCTTGAAGCGAGGCTGTAAACACATTGCTGCTCCAACTGTGCTTGCATCTGACTGCATTGTACAGGCAGGAGGCAGCTGGATGCTTCCCCCATTGCTGAGAGGGAGGACATGGCTAGGTGTCCTGATTTCCAAATGGTGTGAGAGTCAGAGTATTGACAATCTTACAAAGAAAAATCTGGTTTAGTAACTTCTGGGGGTGATTTTGGTGTTGTGTATACCCAGTCTGTTCTGAAATCCAGATAGTAGTTTTCTTTCATTCAAGGAAAACCAAGACCTACCCTGCCTCAGTTCAATTCCTGACAATACTAGTATTTATACACCACAAATACTCAGAGGTGGTGGCAGAGCATAAACAGGAAGGATGATGCCTTGGACAGTGAATTTAGAAACAGAAATATAAATTAATGGTAAGAACACAATCAGAAATATTACCGTTGTTCAGTATAGAAAAATCTACAGGTAGTATATCTGACTTTGTCCTCAGAAGCCATCTTGAGGTAACTGTCAGAATTAGACTTGTAAGCCAATATTGGACCTACAGGAAGGGGTCTAGCAGATTACAAAGTGGTCTAGCAGGATTAGGTCTGACTGGACCCAAAAGTTTGCTGATAGGAATACAGTTCAGTACAGGAGATTTACTGCCAGGGAGAGGGATTCCTAAAGAGCAGTAATGGGGTCAGGGCTGACTGTGACCAGCTGCTTGCTCTTGTTGTGGTGCTCTAGTTGTGCCTAGTTTTTATGAGTATTCCTTCTTCCCAGAGACTTTTCCTATGTTAGAGGTATGTAATGTGCTATAGTATAAATGCAAATGCACATTTATCTCAACATTTATTGCCTTTATTTGTTGCAGAGTTCTGTGCTCAAGAGTCAAATGATTCAGCAGGTAGTAATTACTGACTTTCTATTTGCAAAATGTAGTTTTAGTTCAACAAGCAAATTGAGATGGACTTGCCTTGAAAGGATTTTCTTATTCTGCCCCATCTCCTGTGTTCAGTGTCAGTTTCCTGGTTTGTGACTGTGCTGCTTTCTAGACAAAGTAGGCTAATTTCAAGATGTAACTGACAATATCTATAGTGCTACTCAGTACTGAGTGGACTAAGCAAGGCAGTAGATGTCTTCGTGCTCGTTGTGTAGCACTAGGACCTTTGGGGCAATAATTCAATGATTCTTAGAAGATAAGACCTATATAATCTAAGATTATATAAATAACCATACAGTAACTTTGTTGTGGACAAAAGAGTTAGGCAGGATTTCTTATGCTGACACTTGAGTTTCTTACTAGAAAGGAGCTGACCTTCCCTAGCTGGGCTTTGTTATGCTGAAGACTACTTAAATGATGTGCATCAGTTGTTGCACTGTGCCTCCTAGTGTCCTTCATCTCTTCTGGAGGTTGATGCTTTTCTGTCCAAATGTCTATTGATTTTAGTACAGGCAAAGAGATGTGCAGTATTTAACTATGTAAATGGAGGAGGAAAGAGAAGGCACAGAAGGTACAGACCCATATGGCTTTTATATCTTTAAAGAAGACTATCTGCTCTTACACATGAAACCATTGCTTTTCCATGTACAACTGTGCCTGGAGTTTTCTGCCATTGGTAGTTTTAAAGACAGGGGATGACATCTGTGTCTTCCTTTAACAATCCTCCAAAATCAAGGGAAAATAAAGAAAGGTGAAGGAATTGTCAGTAAGAAAGGAGTGATTGGCAATTTGTAAAGGGAATATTTGAGTACCCCCAGGATCCTGTAAATGCCTTTTGGTGACATTTCACTTACCTCCTGTATTTAAGACTGGTGGCTTTCCCAACCACATTTGGCTATTCGTAAGCACAGAACTAGCCTTCCATACAGGGACTAGATATATGACAGCAAAGTGGCCACCCATTCAGGCATCTTGCTTTTAAACAATACTTTTTTGGGTTTGACTTCTTTGTTTATTTTAGAAAATAAACTGCCTGTTGACACAAATTTAAAGAGGTTAACAAGGATTAAACACAAAGACAGAAGGTGGTTTCAGAGTTCCTCATCTGAGGTTTTAGCTTCAGTATTTTCAGAGGAATTTCCAGCAGCACTAAATTAGCTGTTGCACCAGCTACAGTATCAGAGCTCATCTTCACAGCTGTAATTACTGCATGCTTCTGACACCATAGATATTACCATTAACCCTGCATGTGAATCATCATCTAATTGTCTGAGCAGAAAGCAATTTTATCTTTCCAGTTGAAAATTTGCAGCAGTGCTTTGTCCCGTTAATCTTCAGCTTATGATCTCTCCTCCATATGCATGCATTGCCTTTCCAGATAGAGGCTTACCAAAGCATCTCTTGCTCTCAGCCTTCATGTGCAGTCTCTGACAGTTTGGGACTTTTTCCTAAAAGCATAGGCAATCTTTATTTCTATGTATAATGAAGAAGTTCATTTAGAAAGCATTGACATTTACAGCACAGAAGGAAGGATGTTCTGAGACTTGAGGTGCTTAAAAGGCTAATTGTCATCAACTCTAAACAACATAAGGTCTGTATAATGTCCTAACTGACATTGCACAGTTGACAAGTCTACATGATGCTGACCTATTGTTGGTGAATCTGAAAAAGAAACCCCTTACACCACATCAAGTTCTGAAGTTCTCCACAAAGATTGGGTACAAACCTGTGCCACATGAAAGTACCACAGAGAACAAGTTAAATATTTAGTGCCAATTTCCTCTGATAAAAAATTATTTGTCTAATTTTATCAAAATATTTCATTACAGGCAAGAAAAAAAGCAGTGTCTTATGGCTTGTTTTTTCTCCTTTCTGTGTGGGTCTGTCTGGGTAAATTATGCTTACTATGATATTTCACAGGCTCTGTCTGCACTGATAAATTAAAAGCACAAGGAAATATTTTCAGGCAGTGGACCTCAAACATCTTTTAAATGGTACTGTTTACAACTTTAAATTTTTAAGCATATCTCTGGTCATGATCCAGGCTCACTCACTGTCTCCCAAGCAATTCCCAGGCATAGGAAGGAGCTAGAGTAGTCCAGGGACTTTTTGCTGATGGATGGGCTGGATGAAAACATCAAGATTTGGAGGTTAAGAGAGTTTAATAGTTACACAGATGTAAATTATTTTCTCAGAGTTCAGTCCTGAACTTCCCACTAAATGCTACTCAAGAAGATTCATAGGAACTTAACAGTTAGCTTTTTGGAAGTCATCATGATCCTTAACACTTTTATCCTCATATTTTTCCAGAGATATAAATTTAGTAAGTACCATCCAAGGTCATTCTGGAGATGTGTCAGAAAGTGAACATGGGTCCAGGGAAGTCTCCTGGGTGATGGTCATTCCATCTCTACAAGTCTGTGCTAATCTCACTTTAGCTATAGCAGAAGGAGAACCAGGCAAACAAAAAGGAAGTTAGATTCCAAGGTTAATCTGTGTTATGTCTCTTCATTGCTGCCCCTCTTTACACAGAAAACTGGCCTCACATGTTTACTGTTTCCTCTCAAGCATTGCAAAGGCTCCTGTCTCTCTTCAGCATCTGTATTTTTGGTGCTGGCTTCTGTTTGGGTTATGAAAAAGGAAGTTTTCAAAAAAGAGATTGAATTCTTATTGGATACATTACAAATAACTGAATAAATATTGATTTAATGTCTTATGCCCATTTCTAGAGGAAAATGCCTTCATGCTTTATTAACACATTTCTAAATAAAGTTGATTAGGCCATTGTAAAAATTCTTAATTACAAAGAAATTACAAAATAGGGCGCACACACACTTTTTTGGTTTAAGAAGAAATAGTTTTGTATGCTTCTAAATAAAGTATAGGAAGCAATTGTGTGAAGTTTGCAACTACTAAGTAAAAATCATGAAAAATTAGTGATATCTTCCAGAAATATGCTGGAAAATTGATGAAAAAGAGGAAGAGTAGATCAGGGGTCTTACAATAAACAGTTTCTTCTCATTTCATCAAACTAGAAAATAATTTTTAACCTTGTCATTTTTGACAGACTCTTATATATATAAAATATGAAATTTAACTTTTCTGAGTTAATGGGAAGGTTTAAATAACAGTATAGCCCTTGTAGAATTATTCATACTGTAAAATTCAAAATAAATCCCTTCAAGCATTTGTAGTTTTCTTCAAAATTTATTCTGCTTTTTGCACTTGCTGTAAATTTAACAATTAACCATTGGGCTAATTTGAATTCTTTTTAGTCCTATCCCAGACCAAACTATCCTAGAGAAAAATCTGACTTTCTGCAAAAGGAAATTCTCTTTAAGTATAAGGGATGTTATTGTCTCTCTGAAAAAAAACTCAGCCCTGCTAAGAATACCTACTGGTGCTACTTAACAGTACAGAACTAATACAAAATTTACAAACAGCCAAAATTCCTCTCACATTGGGACCCTCACTGAAACCAGCTGAACCCATAGCACTCACACAATAATAGCAGATTTTGATCATTAGTTGAACTGATAAAGGAAGCAAACAAAGAAACTCAATGCATTTTACAGAAATTATGATATTCTTTTCTAAACACAACCACAAAAAGTATTAAACCAAACAATTTGATTTCTCACATTTATCTGAATTATCTTGACTTTCTCCTCCTGAAAGTTTTTCTAATAAAGTTATGGCTTTCATGATAAGATACTTTTGTAGTCTCCAGGGCAGATTATTCTTTCAGCAACACTGGTATATTCAGCATAACTCAATTGAAATCGTCAGCATTGTGCTGAATCAATTCTAATCCAGGCAAGAAATATGGAACTTAAACTTTCTCATTCTACAAAGACAACAGCAGGAAAAATTTCTCAGATTTCAGTTAATAACACTAATTTTATATCTTCCAGTGGCAGACCAGAAAGACTTCTGTTAAGCAGAGCTACACGAATCTGATGCTCAGACATTGAGGTTTATTGTAGGCTGTTGTTTTGCCTCATTGTCTCTGGATAAGAAAATGTCAGACCTTTCCGTTATGAGAAATAGCTCTTTTCCAAAAGAAGGGTCAAACACTTAGCACTTGCCCATCCTGATTTTTCAGCTCTGCATCAGCAGCATTCTACTAGCTTCTGCTCAAGGAGGACTGTGGCAAGATTTGTACATATAAGGCAGTTTTGTAGCTTTGTTTTTATTCAGTCAGGCTCCAAGACAATCCATGGGAATAAAAACTGCAACACTCTTAGGGTAAATAACAGCCAGCCAACTTTGTATTTACCTGTGGATACCTATTTCAATCCTGAGGGAGGACTTGTTTACCAAAAAATTTGTCTCTTGTTTTCCAACTCTACCAACTGGTCTAATAAAGCAGATTATATCTGCCTATAAATCTTGGTTTTTTCCCATGTCCTGACATGATACGAGTGTGATGAAGGCTATTTCCAGTGGGACCTAGTGAAAGCACAGGAAGCAATGAGCATGAACACAGATTGCTTCATCTGAGCATCAGCAAACTGCTTTTTGCTTGAAGGGAGACTGAGCACTGACACTGACCTAGAGAGATTCTGGGGTCTTTGTCCTATAAGATATTCCAAAGCCATCTGGACAGAGTTCTGAACAACTGGCTTTAGGTGGCCCTGCTTGAGCAGGAGTATTGGACCAGAGGAGCTACTGATGTCCCTTCCAACCTCAACCACTCTCTCAGTCTGTGATTAGGTGACAGAAGAATATCTACAAACTTACCTTAACAAGATTTTAGACTGGACATTAGGAAGAAGTTCCTCACCACGAGGGTGGTGGAATACTGGAACAGGTTGCCCAGGGAGGTGGTTGAGGCCCCATCCCTGGAGGCATTCAAGGTGAGGCTTGACAGGGCTCTGGGCAAGCTGATCTAGTTGGGGATGTCCTTGCCCACTGCAGAGACATTGGACTAGATGACCTCCAGAGGTCCCTTCCAAGCCAAACCATTCTATGATTCTATGATTCTAAGTTTCTGGCAGGGTAGCTGTTTTCGGGGGCTAGGAAAATGAGAATGGAGGCAAGTTGTTTATGGTCTCATATAAGATGGTCTGAGTCCTCGTCTGTTCTTCTGCTCTTAGCAAGAACAGCCAACTCAGGTGTATACAACTCAACTAAGGAAGGCATTTGCCTATAGTTTGGATACATCCTTATGTAACTTACATTAAAACTCACTATATTTTTTTACATCCACAAGCTGTCAGGAATATGAAGAGGCAAAAATAACAAATCTCTCCTTTATACACAAATCCTCTCATGCATTTTATTTTGCTCAAAATCTATCTTGTTGTTTTCTTCAGTGAATGAAATCAGACATGTAGGCCCAGATCTCCAAATATCTGGAGCACTAGCAGAAGCAGAAAAAATATTGTAATATTTTAATGGGTTCTGAACACATGGTTTTTGTTGGAAAGTTGAGGGATGTTCAGCTTGGGTCTGTATTTGGTCCATCTCTGTTTTTAACTAGAATGAAAGAAGTCTGTATGCCAGACTGCTCTCATCTCACTAGATGAAACAATGCCACACACTGAGCTTTGTCATTGCTATCAGCCTGGTGTGGTTTTGCTGCACATCAACAAGCATTTTCATTGGCAGTGCTAGGTTTCAGAGACCCACCCCAATCAGCAGCACTGATAAGAGTTACCTCCCTGCACTCAGAAGACTCCTCTAGTCCTGCTACACAGGCTACATGCCTTACTTCAATTAGCTATATAGATGTAGTTTATAATAACAGGAACCTCTAAGAAGTGCAGCTAATGTTAGCCTTTCTCACATTAACAGTGTTGAGTACAGGTGTGAAGGCCTGGCTGACACCACTGATGTCTACCTCTAAACTTTTACTGATTTAAGCAAAAATTTTATCTTGAGTGTTTATCCAAACTTTTTTGTGTAGCTAAGCTGTTTAAAAAAATCTCAGGAGTGAATATTTTCTTATAGTGTAGATAATTTGTCTAATGGAGATAGAAATACATCTTTGCTGCACAGGGACACTGTGAGGATTGATTAGGCAATAACTTGAAAGCATTATAGAAGTGAACAGTTCTGTGATATATAAATGCTAAGAGTTGTTATTTTTCCTCCCAAAGATACTTCAGGAGAACCTGACAGATTCACAACTCAGCTCTCAGGCAAAAATACTAAGATATGTCAGATTCGGATTTTGTAATACTGCTCATGGCACTTAGGAGAATATTATGACAGTATTACCTGAGATTGCTTGTTATTTTTGATGAAGTAACAAAATACTGGCAACAAATAAGATTTGGTGAAGTATTTCATTGGTGTATTTTTAAAGTGTAACTCTTCCTGGCTTTTTCTTTCTTCTTATACAGAGAAGCTTTGTGGAGGGATGAATTTCCAGGGGTAGGAGAGACCAAAGAGAGATAAGAAAATGCCTCCTACCCACCCTCAGTCTAGCACTGCTTTGTTAGGCTGTTTGCTTGTGTAGCTCTGCTCTGCCACAGCTACCCTTCCTCATCAACACACTAAGGAGACTGGTGTATGTGTAAGGTGAGGGAGGTGGTTATTCCTCCCATCTGCTTCACAGTCTTATCATCTGTGTTCAGGGAACATAGCAGAATGATAAAACTCCCCATGTAGTTGGTAGAAAAAATAAAGGAGCTCTTAGAAAAGAGTGATGCAAGTTAGAGGCCTGAAATGGACCTTTAGAATACATCATTCCCACCATGTTTAAAGGTCTCTTCCAGCACTCTGGCCTCTGCTGTGTGACCACATGTCCCATGCCCAAAGGGGTTGACCTCTGTCCCAGGGCAGATCTTGACAGGGGTTTTGGAGCTTAGAATAAAATAGTCATGCTTCTTAAGGGGAGATCTGTGAGGAATGCCTGTGCCATGCAGACATTTGTGGAGAAGTTCTGGATTCATCTTACTCCATAGATTCATTTAATGGAGGAGATGAAATATTTTAGACTCCCATAACGTATCTAGGAAGGATACCTCCATGCCTGCCCATATATGCCAACACTCCTTTGAAGGGAAAGCTGAACAACTCCTTAATTGACTGAGGAAATGCAGCAAACTGTAGCTCAGCACACTGAAGAGAAGAGGGCTGGAGATTTTTTTTTCATACAGTATGCTATAAAACATGTAATTCAGAAATTTCCTAATACTAAAGCCACTACCAGCTGTGAGCCTGTCTACCTCTGCCAGAAGACTACAGGAGACAGCTTTGAGCTAAAACCTCTTCAGCTGTCCCAGTACAGTCTGCCACCAAATAACAAGTCATTGTGCAAAATAATGAACTGGGAAGAAAAAAGAATAAATAAAAGTGGAAAATAGGAGCTCCAGTAGAGGTGGCAGCCAGTCTGCAATCTATATCTCAGACTGGCTTTCCCAATTGACTGTAGAGGGGATCTGAGACAACTCTGTTTTTAATTTGGGACGTGTTTAGGCTAAATCTGCATCACTTAAGTTACTCAGGCTCCTGAACAGAATCCAGAATGTGTAATTGGCTTTGTTTTAAACTCAAAAACAGGTCTCCCAGCCTAAAGACAGTGGCTGTTACTGCAATTTGCATGCCATACTGAGGAGCATGCTTTAATGAACCTCACTCTCATCATCTGTGTTTTTATATGCTTTGGTTGTAAAAAGTTCTGGCTAATTCCTAGTATTTGTTTTAATAGTTTTGTTTTTCTGCCTTGTTTCTCAGGTATTGCACAGAATATTTTATTCTTGCTGAAAACAGTTATGATTCCCCTGTGTGTGATATCAAACAATCATGCTTTAATCAATGCTACTAAATCTGAAATCTCTCTTGTGCCTCCAGGTATTGATTTTACTCAGTTCACTTATTTTATTTCTATCATACACTGCAGTATTTTCTGCACCTTCAGGCTGAACTGTCTTTACAATTCTAACGACCATTCAAAACATCTAGACAACCAGAAAAAAACCTAGATTCATGAAATATTCTTGAGTCTTTTAGCATGATTTCCAAATTTCATCTATGATTGTAAAATGTCCATCAAGTTTCACCCCATAAACAAACCAACATATTTTGTGGTCCATATTTACATTATTTCTTTCCCAGGAGTCATTCCTTTGATGTTATTGAAACTGTAATTCAGCCTACAATATTCAAACCAGGTACTTGATTCAACCATGAAGTTGGCCACTTAGTTGTGCCATTATTTCCAGTACAGTCTAACATCAGAGGAATTCTGGTTACTGGGCCCTATGCTTAATTCCAGACCTAAGTTCAAGCCTTCTACCACTTCTGACTCATGCAGCCTCAAGCTGGACTCCATGACAAACACTCCAGTACAAATATAACTACAGATTCATTTGCAGTTTCTGAAGAAGTGGCTGAGTGAGAGCTCTGAATGGTGACAATCACAGCTAGTAGGAAGAGCAGGATCATAAGACTGTACCTGGAAAATCAACTTTACCAAAGCAGCTATTACATTGCAGGTCACTGTCTACTATAGCAGTGCATACAGGAAGAAGAGTAAGTAGGCAGATAACAAACTGATTGGTGAAATCTCAAGTCTCCTGTAACCCTGGTGTAGATAGCAGCATAGTGATGACAAGCTCTGATTCATAGTGTACTTGTGGAATGGGATAGCACTGAGAATCTGCAATGTTTTCAATATTAGCACTGTCTGGTACAGAATCACTGATGTTGGAAGGGATCTTCTTGAGATCATCTCTTCAAAGCCCCTGTTCAAGCAGTTTCAGCTTGATCATGCACACGATCATGTCTGAAGAAATGCAAAGCAAAGGCTCAGTGATGGTGTGATATGAAAGATATAGGAGGGACCTTGATAATACACAGGAAAAGAAAGCAGGCAAGATCATTGAAGCATATTTTAGTTTCAAATTCTTTGATAATCTCTGGTGAGACAAGCTCTACAGGTGCAGCTTTTCACTAAGAAGTGGCAAAGACAGAGAACAGATAATTTGTCAGTGTCACACGTAGCAGAGATGACTTTCACCAGAAAGATTGTGATTCAGCCTAGGTCTGCACAGAGTTGAATTAAAAAAGTGCTTAAGTATTAGGCAGTTTCAAGCTTGCTTAGTATGCAAGAAATGAGTGTTATTTCTCTGGAAGCGTAGGGGACATTAATGAATTGAGGAAAGCTTACTGTTTAGGCTGCAAAACACTGAAAGATTAGAGTCCAACCATGTCATTACAGTCAAGCAGATTCTGTTTGGCTCAAGCATGTGCCATGTGAATATTTAAGGTACTATGAACCATGATGACTCTTTCTTAATCTAACAATATGACAATTTAGGAATTATTCTTTAAATTTATAGGGAAAGATATAATAATTAAACATTGATGGAGTGGTTTGCCTTGGTTAGCAATGAGTTTCTTATTTGGAAAATTGAAAATATGCTTCCTCAAAAGATTGTGAATTTTACAATGTGCTCCTGTTTTCTGTGATTAAATCTCAAGTTTAATTTTAATTAGAGATATTTACAGGAAATCTATAAATACTGAAATTCAGGTTTATTAGTTACTTTCCTATGTTAGTAATTTGCAGCTGTGCTCTGGTTTAATTTAAGAGTGATTACGACTTAGACAAAAACTGTTTTAAATATGAAACTGTAACATATCATTTATTATGCTACTTCTTAGAATAGTTTAGTTATATTAATTATATGTTCCCTGCGGAAACTTTTGTAATGCACATGAAGTACTTTGTTTTAAATTATGAAAGCACCATATGCACTTTCAAAAATCCAGAAAAAAATTACTTTTCACTATAAAATAAAACATTCTAATTGTTCACTCAGTGTATGAATTTAGTGCTTGTTCATAGTCTGAAGAGGTGAGTTAAAGAGGTAAGTTAAATACATAGTGAATTAGCAAACCCCTTTAATAACCAGGCTACAGCATTTATCTCAGAAACTTGCTCTAGATCGTGTGGTCACCAGCTACAGCAGACCAGATTTCTCTCTTCATTCTGCTTTCCCTTGTCCTTACACTCTGCCCCCATTACAATAAAGATATGGACTTGCTATGTGTCCAGAGCAGGGCCATGAGGATGATCAGAGCCTGGAGCACCTCTCCTATGAGCACAGGCTGAGAGAGTTGGGATTATTCAGTCTGGAGAAGAGAAGGCTCCAAGGAGAACTTATTGTGGCCTTCCAGTATCTGCAGGAGGCTTCAAGAGGGCTGCTGAAGGACTTTTTAAGGTGTCAGGCAGCGATAGGACTAGGGGAAAGGACATAAGCTTGAGGAAGGTAGATTTAGGCTGGATATTAGGAAGAAGTTGTTCCCCAGGAGGGTGGTGAGACACTGGCCCAGGTTGCCAGACAGGTGGTAGAAGCCCCATCCCTGGAAGTTTTTATGGCCAGGCTAGATGGGGCTCTGAACAACCTGATCTAGTGGGGAGGTGTCCTTGCCCATGGCAGGGGTGTTGGAACTAGATGATCCTTAAGGTCCCTTCCAACCCTGACAGTTCTATGATTCTATGATTTTAATCTACTTACTCTCCTATATTACAGTGCAGAGGAAGGAAGGCAGGAAGGAAGGAGGGCAAGAAGGAAGGAAGGAAGAGACTTCAAAGTTTTCATCACATTTCTAATTCCAAGCACCTCTGGGAAGTTTCCACTCACTGTTTTTCTATCTTTTGCCTGATGCTGTTTGTCAGTTTACTCTTCTTCACTGGGTCACCAGCCATTAATAATTTCATCCAAAATACAACAAGTTTTGTCATGTTTTCTCAGAATTACAGACCCTATTTCTAGCAAAATTAACTGTAGTTCTGCAACTGACCTCAATGAGAGTGGAATGAAACCCTTCATTACTAAAAAACCTGTATCTGCTTTACACAGTGTGGCTTTGCTTTAAATCTCACATAAAACCATGTTTTTACCAATTATGTGAATGTATGTATATTAAAATGAGAGAAAATTGGATTCCAATGCAGATGCCTTGAAATTTATGTCATTCCCATGACTTTTATTTATACTCTGAATTTTTCTGCATTTTGAAAAATTAGCAATAATAGTTGCTTTCCCTGAGAAAAGCTTACAAAACCAATATATAACTTCAGTATTTCCCAATTAAATGTGTTTTAAAGCTTCTGGCTACAACGCCTTCTTGTTCCTGTCTGCAGATCTATTACTCTGTGAAATGAAATAATACTGCATTAAAAATGTACCCAGTTCTCTTATCCAGCTCGTAATTTCAAAACTCTGTTAACTACCAACAATAACTGTTGTTTGCCACTTCATTTTTCTTTCCCAAAAGCAAAGCTGATGAAAAAAAAATAATAATCCCTTAGACAATGACATCTGCAGTACAATCTGTCATGCAATTCCTTTGAAGTCCACAAACAACAAATAACTCATTATCCAGACTGAATCAAGAGAGATAAGGAGCAGCTTGCACCCAAGCTTTTTTTTCTGTGCATTGCTTAGCTACTAATCCTCTTCTATTTTGGAGTCTCCTATTTTGTTGCCTCTTTTGGGTCTGTCTTTTGCCTTTTGATGTCCTTTCACCATACCTTTGTGTTAATCTCTGATCATTTCTGGTAGACTACTTGTTTTCTATTGAGGACTGCTTAGGGTGGTTGAAGCCATCTTGGTGCCTTTTGTGATAGGATTGTGCTGGTGTAATGTCAAAGCAGACATCTCCTCAAGTGGTCCCTCATTGAAAACAAGAGTGTTTCTGTGGAAGAGAAACAAGGACAGTTGCTGCTGACCCAGGAAACACGATGAAGAGCTATTAGACAAAGGTAGGTGATGCTGGGTATTCACTGGGTGGGATAGTCTTGCCTCTCAGGGAGACCAGTGGTTTAGTCACTGCATGAGGCTTCTGTGGATCTAAAAGGGCTTCTGATATAGAAATCAGTAAACCACAGAGTGATGCTCTGGAGCCAAAGCATCACACAAGCAACATAGCCCAAACTATCTTCTGAGCAAAAACCAGCCCTTCATCCTCTTCATGGACCAGCCTTCTTGTTTTGGCACAGCTTAATAAATAGCTCTCAGAAGGATAGCAAGAGAGACTTCTGACCCAGATATGAATGAGCAAGAAAATTGTTAATTAAAAGCTAAAAGAGCTGACCTGTACCCCACCCAGATCTATATTGTACCTGGTGCTTTGGTCACTGCATGGGAACACACTGTCACAGTGTGTAGGAGTGAGCTAGACTCTCAGAAAAATCCCTTGATGGTTTAGTGCCCAGGAAAGCTTTTCACTTATGTTTTGTCAGTTTTATTTTATGCTTTATTCATATGACAGTGCTTCCAGAAACTCATTTCAAATGTGGTACATCATAAATCTGAAGAACTCAGGACCTACAAAGACTTCACAAGGCATCTCTTGATTCTTATTGCCTTGTACCAGACCTCCAGTCCTGTGCATCATCTTTTGCCATCCACGGTTTTTCCCTAGCATCATGATCGCTGTGCAATAACCAGATTTAAAAGCTCACATTTCTACACATGCCATCTCTGCACCTCTCCCTAGGTAAGACAAAGACTTTTATTCAAAACATTTCACAGGGCATGCTTAGTGCATAAGTTGCTTCAAGATCTGATAGTGTATACTCTCTTCCTTTTTTGTGCTCAACTGCTCACTACAACTAAGAATTAAAGCTCCTGTGGTGATCTGGGCAACTAAGGAACTAAGTTTTGCTGAAATGAATATAGAGAATTTATATTTACTCAAAAGAATTTATGCAATCACAACCATTTGGCCTAACAGGCGAGTTTGAATCCTAAAAAACCTTTGAAACAGCTGGAATTTTTGAGAATCTGGATGTTGGTGTGCCAGGATTCAGATTTTACAGAAATCTAGGTTGACAGAGGTTTGTGTCTTCCTTGCAGTTAACACTATCTTAAACTAATATAAAGACAGTATTCCAGACTTTCAGTGAAATGGAGGCTGAGTTTATCAGTCATGCTTTTAGTTTAATGTGATCAACTTCAAAACAGTTCTGATTTGACTCAAATAAATCATCAGGTTTCTGTTTACACATTTTAAACTCATAATGTTTATGTACCAACTGCAATCTAATAAGATTGTTATTGTCAATTATAATTAGAAAATAACTACTGTCTTACTGCCATTTTATTTGGCATTAATGTAGCATATAAAGTTACTTATTCAAGTTGAGCTGGAGCTTTCCTTGTGTTCTAAAATATTTGTCCTATAACTTGTCCTTGTTACCAAAGGAACAAATCCAGAAGTATATTAAAAGTATTTCTTCTCATTTGCCTGCAGCTATGTCTATTTGTAATCTTGGTTTTGCAGTGTGGCCCTTCATCTGCTATGCTCTGGACAGTGGCCGTTAATTGGAGATAAGGCAGTGAATAAGAATCAAATAGAAATAGCAATTTAGGCATCAATCTGAAGGAGATCCTGCTAGAACCAATTTCTTGCCTTCATTGACAGTCATTAATGTACTGACTTTCAGTACTAGTAGATTAAAGAGTTGTGCAATGGGACTGTATTCTAAAAATATTTCATTTATGAAAACTAGAGCATTTAGCTGCAGATTTACTAAGTCTCAAATTAAATTACTTCCCCAAGATGGAAACCACCTCTGATGCCAGTGAGGTGCCTCAGAAAGGAGTATGTATCACTTATATCTGAAAAAAAGTCCTGTGATGCACAGACTTTATGTTAGCCCTCTGAGGACAGGAGTCACTTCAGCAAATTAGGCACATTAAGGCCTCAGTGGTGTTCCAAGTTTTTGCCATGTACTTATTTTCCCAAATTAATGAGTATATGTAGTAAACACAACAACAAAAAACCCCCAAAGCTGCTACATTTCTGATGCTCATTTATTTTGACAACTGTTAGTTACTAATTGGAAGTGATATACTCAGTTGCAATAGTTCTTCAAAGGGTATTTGTAATTATAGATGTATTTGCAAAAATAAAGGGAGTAAATTACCTCGTAACTGATGCATCAAGAAACTGTCTTTTGGGAGGTTTCTAAAGGCTATAGATTAGTGTTGAGGAAATCAGCCTGTCTGCTGTTGTGTTGTATTTATCTCTATAACTATTTTTTGCATTTTCATGAGGATGAAAACCTCTTTTTCAGAACTTAAGAAAAAGTGTGAAATATAAATTATATTTTGTACATTCCCTATTAATATTCTGTATTAACTTATTCTTTAACTGCTTCTTTCTTCATTTTTCCTTGTCTTCCTTTCATGTCTCTAATAGTGATTGCTGAGGAACCTGATAAAGTGAGAAAAAATATTCAAATACTAAAAATTGTTGCAGAAAAGATGATCTTTCCACCACCTAGTACTGTGGCTTTCAAAAGAGAGAAAAGGAGGTTATGATAGCTGTGGATACACATAGCCTTCTGGGAGCAGTGAATCAAGCTGGTGAAGTATTGAACTAAAAGCAGATATTACTGTCCAATATCTGGAAACAAGTGCGGAATTTTGGACGAGGATAGTTTCATGTTTTGTAGGATATGTGAGATAAGGAGTTTGAGGATTATGTGGGATTGTGGTTACCTGAAATTTAGAGGATATGCAGTCAGGTAAAGGAAAAGAAGAATAAGGATTTCAGTAGCATTTGAGTCAAAGCAGTGCCAGTGTTTTTGCAGCTTTAGAAAAGGACATCAGAAATCTGCCAAAAAGAAAAAAAAAAAAAGATCTGGAGGATCCTAATATAATATTTCTATTATATTAGTTCTGCTATCATAAATAATAAGGATCAGAGTTATTCTGGATTCACAGAAGCAGAGAGTGAAAGTCAATGTTTGCCCCAAAGAGGAGCTTGCCAACACAAAAAGCATAAAGACAGGAATACTAGAGGAAAGACAAGCAGTAATCTAATGCATTTTCATAGTCTGCCTGTATGCACTGTGTATCTCTCTGTCCTGCTACTCTTGCTAAAAAGCCATCTTCCTGACCCATGGAAATGGTGACAGGCTGGGCAAAGCATGTACTGTCATGGAAAAAATTGCACACTGAGGTCCCAGGGACATGGTTGTGCCAGGCATCAAACAATATCAACAGTTTTGAAATCTAAAAAGAAGTTATGGCCTAGGAGTACATATAAACACCTGTGCTTTAAAGAGTATTCTCTTAATCTCCTCTGGGCTCTGAACAGCTCACAGTGAAAAACTGGCACTTAAACTGAAGACTAGCAAAACACACAAAAATACCTGTACCTCCACGGTGAAATAATGTACACTTGAACTGTATTTACTGTTCTGATTTTATGTAGGGAATACACTTTCTCCATTTATAAATAATACTTAGTGACTAAAAGAAACTCCTGAAGTAAGTAAAAGCTATAGACTTAAGTGCTTATAGTTCCTGAAGAATTATTCTTTTGAAGGACAACTAACAGCTTGCAAAGCCTTCTCTCTTTCCTTGTGCTTTATAGGTAGTTTGAAATGACCCTCCATGCTCCTAAGAGTTTTTCCTGACTCTCTGATGTTTTCCAAAGTGTCTCTAAACAATATGTACTGAAACACACATTTATCCACTGTGAGTTACTCATTTACTGTAGCCAAGTATGCAGGGAGATATTTGTCATTCAATTGTTGCTGAAGCCCCCCCTAAGCTTTCTACAAGGATGTGTCATTCAGGACATGGTCAAGAAAAAACAGATTCCTTTACAAGACACCAAACAGACATTTGTGTTTTCACTAATTCTTAATGACATCTGTTCTCCAGATATGGTTATGAAGCTCCATTAATTAAACATCACCATCAAAACCTTAGGAGCCTTGATGATCCCAGTAAAGAGAGAGACCTTATGCATCTTGCAGGAAATTTTACTCAGTAGCCTTTAGGTTGTCATTTAGATGTTGGTCATTCACGTTTAGACAGTACTAATTCTTAGATTTTAGCAGAGTTCTTTCATACCTGATTGCCAGCAGAGATGGAGACAAATGATCTATATCATACTGGACACTCATATTTAAATGGTAATCGTGGATTCTATATTAAAAATATGTTGCTATGGAAATGTCAGTGAAATTGAGTTGTGGATTTGCCAAGGAAAGAAGTATGTTTCTATGTTTACTTAATATGTTCTTTAGTCAAATAATGGATTCAGAATGCACCCAAATCTGACAAATATACTGAAAAAGAGTTAATTTAGAATAAAAATAATTACTTATATACCACTTACTAAGTGGTATATCTATTTGAACTCTTCATCTTAGACCCAATTGTGGTAGTTCCCTAAGACCTGAGCTCTTTGTCTTCCAAGCCTGTTCTACAGCTTCCATCTCCTGACTGGAGTGCCCCACACAGTTCTGCCTCTGCTTCCAGTGTGAGTTAGTCCATAGAGGCCCTTCTGCTTTTCTTGTGGACTCTGAAGTTCTGCAGGACCAGGGAGTTTATGGAGTAGAGAGGTCATTGTTATTTCTGTTTCCACTGTGTTGCTCATGTTCTGACTCAGAGATCGCTTTTATATCTTCATTCTTTTTTTCACACTTTATGGTCTGTAACAAAGAAAGCTATAATAAGAAGACAAAGCATGTCCAATACAAGTCTGGAAGAATGTTGGGAAGGCATCACAGTGTAGCTCTAAATCACTCCTAGCATACAGTGTAACAAAGGCAAAACCCCTAGAAGCACTGTATGTCTCTGACTTTCCACAGACTTCTCCAACTTGAAGGCTTAAGCCTGGGATGGGCATGTAGCCATGTATCACTCAGGCACCATTACTTATGATCTGAGTTGGAGGTGCCAAGTGGAGACAATAGCCAGGAACCATTTTGCTTTCAGACAGAAAACTCTCTTCCAGCTCCAAATAACATTCACTTTAAGCTTCATGTAGTAATTACTCATTATAACTTTGCTGCTCGTTAGTAGATGCATTTTCTTTCAAACTTCATTGTATTGTTCTTTTTCATGGAACTGTAATATGCAATGTCATGGAGAAAATGGAAACAGAGACATAGTGTAGTTTTATAGGGCCACCCAGCACAGAAAGGTGGTTTTTTCTGAGTGTTACATCTATAATTAATCTATCAACCCAGCTAAGAGAAATAAAACGGAGTCTTTTAATTAGCTCCTTGAATAGAATAAATGCTTCATTATTCTTAACCATATCAAGCTGAGAACATTATTAAAGTCTGAAGGAATAATGAACAACATGACAGGAAACACATTAGAGCACAAGCAGGAATACATTTCCCTACTAAGCGACCTGCATAAATCTGCCTATCATTGCTATCTAGGAAGGCAAAATGCCAAAGGAAAAAAATGAAAACAAAAGGACAGTACAGGCAAAGCTGCAAAGAAAATGATATGAAGTCAGAGGCAGGCAATATATTTTTTGGTGTTCCATACTGTGGAGCCAAAACTTGTCTGAACTGTCTCGAGTGGGTTGGCCTGTGTTTGCACTCAGTACATTTTTTATTTTTTTTTAAATATCATTGTGTCTGCTTTGGCTCTTAAGTTTGGCCTCTCTGAGGTATTTAGAGGAGAATATGGAGAACATGCTTTTCCAGAAGCTGTAGAACAAAAGAGCTCAGAGAGGAATTCTGGACAAATTGCTCTGCTCTGAGTCTTTGGGGAAGATGAGCAATGTTCACAGGCTTTCAGAAATCCCTTGGTTAAAGGAGGTATCATTCTCTCTCTTTAGAAATAATGCCAAAAGCATAGAAACACTTGCACAGCAGGGAAAACTGAAGGTATGTATCTGATCATTCATAGCTCTGTATGCTGTTCCACAATGCCAGAAAAAGAATCATAGAATCATGGAATCATAGAATGGCCAGGTTGGAAGGGACCCTAAAGATCATCTAGTTCCAACCTCCCCACACTGAGCAGGGATGCCAATCACTAGACCAGGTCACCCAGGGCTGCATCCAGCCTGGCCTTGAACACTGCCAGGGATGGGGCATCCACAACCTCTCTGGGCAACCTGTTCCAGTGCCTAACCACTCTCCGGGTAAAGAACTTCCTCATAATCTCCAATCTAAATTTCCCCTCCCTCAGTTTATAGCCATTCCCCCTTGTCCTATCAGAGTCTGAATGTTGTAACATCTACACTCAGCAAATACTGTATTCCTATCTTTGAATTACAGCTCATCCATAAGCTACATCTACTCACCAAAGTTCATTAATTTCAACTGTGTTCAAACACATGCTTAGACAGCTGTACTGCCATAAGATTCAGACTCCAAGGTCCTTACTGTGTTGCTAGGGCAGGTAGACAATGGGAATTTCACACAATTCTCCTTGTTCTGATATTGCTCTGAAATTTCTGGATGTAATGGATGAATCCAGTGTCCAAGAGGAGAAAAGGGTGGTGGGTTGCCTTCTCTCCACTCTGCTCCTCTCTCCTCCTCTTCATCCTATTCTCTGTCAAACTCCTGCACAGCAGTGCTCTGTGCCAAGGGAGCGGAACTGAACTTGGCCCTTGGTCATCCAGCTCTGTTCCAGTGTCATAAAATTACATCTGTACAAACACCTTGACACCTCTGCACTGGCACAAGCAAGAGCAGAGGCAGGGACAGAGGGGGTTAATTTGTCTCTCAGAGCAGTGTCATAGACCCTTTGCCAGTCTTCTAACTCTTCCTTTTAGTGGAAGTAGTGTGATATTTCGAAACAGAAAGGAAAGAACTAAAACTTTTGAAGGTGTAGAGGAAATAGATGTCCTATTTTCTATTCACAGAGACATCAAATTCTCACAAAAACATCTCCCAGAAGAAAGTCGATCAAAAATTGACCCCACAGTGTGGTGTTTGTCATTCTCTGCTCTGGATTTGACACCACTCCTAATCAAACCAATAACATATCCTATCTTCTAACTACAGGAACTTATATCTGCACTTTCAAGTCAAAAATAGGAGCATTTTGGGATTTACCTTTGGCATTTTTACCTCTGAAGGTAAGAACAATTGGAGACAATAATTTTAGACTAATTATGTCTGCTCCAGTCAAGATTTGATATTTTTTTTTAGCTTTCTCTGATTTTCCTAAGTGTTTGGGCTGGGTTTGTTTTGTGTGTGTGAAGCTCTGCAATTGTATATATTTAAAAGTGAATTCAATAAATGCTTCATAAAGTTCAAGACATTTCTCAAACCATGAACTTCATTCCTAATTAATGTAATGGGTAGAACAGCTACTCTATCAAATTTCATGCTTTTGATCCCAAAGGGGATCAGGAGATAAGGAGCTCTTGAAACAAAGATGTGATTCATTATGTGAAGCAGAAAATGGAAATAATCAAATTCATGGAAATGAATTGTGAAGATGATGTATGCTGAAAAAACAAATAAGATGGGATGAAAAGCTTGAAATGTGCCTGTAATTAGGAGAAAGTAAGGGCTGAAGCCTGGGAAAATACACAGTCTGGTTTTACTTATTAGCCCTCAGTAACTGCTATCCTGAGATGTAATGAGAAACTGGAAAGGAAAATAGCCATCTAGCAATTTCATTTGAAATGAGCTGGGAAACACTGGTGTTACTGTTATTTTAGTTTTCTAATTTTTTTTTCTCCTTGAACTTGAAATGTGCTATCTTTTTCCCATCCTAAGATGAAACAAGCAGCCATGTCCTTATGTTCTATGGAAGAATTTTACCATAAAGAAATTAATTTCTCCTTCATTCTTGGAATGTTGTGTTTCTTTTACCAATGACTTTGTTGCATTCTCTCTTCTGTCATATGCTAGACCAACTTGAGTATCTGTAGTCAAACTACTGCACTTTCCAAGTCTCTATTTTCCAAGTCTTTTAGTTGTTGCTCTTCTACTCTGTTTCCTCACTCTTTATCAGCTGTTTTTGTTTACTGCCTTTCTTTAACTGTGGCTTAAAATATTCCCAAGTTGGAAGTACACCTTTCTTGTATGGAAATACACCTTTCTTGTAGGACATGAACAACACAGTGGCATTTGTTTAACAGCAAAACATGGAGTCAAGAATAATTGTCTCAGTACTTTCCCCTCACTGTCATTCAGAATGAGAATGAAGCAGTCCCTTAGCAAGGGTTTTCCTCACACTTCCTAACAAGACTTTTTAGCTAAGCTTTTCAAGGTAATTAATGATTTTAAAGACAGAAATGAAATACCTTAAAGACAAGAAGAGAGAGTGTGATATCTAAAATGACATAGCATTTGCCTTTGTAAGTCAGGGTCAATCAAAGAATCTAACAGTAGGCACCTAGATGAATGGCCTTGACTCTTTGCATCCCTGAACTGGTAAGAGCCTGAACTATTGGATTCTTTTCTCTCCCCAGGCTTTTTATCCAACTGTAATGGGCAAGTAAGGTCAATAGGATTTCTGCTCAACACAACTTTTTTGCCACTGCAAACTTTTTTTCCTGAAAGAATGGCAATTCTGTCTCATTTCTGGACAAGGCACTGACAAACAATTTGTGCTTGGATTCCAGTGTCCTGTATTTCCTTGATCCCTCTTTATAATACTAGTAAGAAGAAACTCACTCAATACTTAACTCCTTGGCACAGAACGAATAAAGACTACCTTAAAAATACAAATTAGTTTTGTTCTTACTTTGCAAGCCTTCATCACAAGAGATAATTCTCCATATTCCTTCTGCAGACTCATGTGAGAAAATCCTTTTTTCTCTAAATAACTCCCAATTCTCTGACATCTTGAAATCTTCATTATGTAAAAATGTCTTTGTTCTGCTTTTCTGGGAACTGAAAGAAATGTATTGAAGAAAGCAAGAAGAGCACTTGCATTTCTTAGATGGTCTTCCCTAGACAGACATCTTTCTTCCCTTCTTCTGAGTATTCAGTAGTAACATTTATCTTAATGTTTCCAGTATCATGGGAATGTTTTTTTGCCTTAGGTCCTCATTGTATATGGTGAGTTTGACAAATTCTGAATGCCAGCTTCACCTGTGAAGAGGAAACTATATTATACTTCTCTGTTGTATTTTTCAGGATTATAGCAGTGGGGAGGTGGTGAAGTAATGACTAAAATAGTTCCCTAACACAGCCAGAGAGGTTTTTTTTCTGTAAGAGTCAATGGACTATAATATAAGAATTAACACTGCAAAGAAATATAAGTTGAAAGATCAGGCAGCAAGACAGAAACATTATGTTCTAACACTTTTTGAATTAGAATTGCACATTATCTGTCTGAATGTGGCTGTACTGTGTAGCAAGATGTGTTATCTGTTAGAGAGCTATCAGAGATAATACTTGAGTCAGCACTGCATCCACCAGCAACTCTTTGTTTCTGCCACTCATTTTTTTTAAAAGCCTAACACATTATGAAAAAAAGGAGAGGAAAATAATGTTGATGGTCAGATTGGAAAAGGAAATGTAATAGTCAGTGTGCATTTGAAATATGTAAAGTCTTTTATAGCTTGAACTGCTATAGGTGCCCAGAAAATTATATTTCTGGAGGTGGTTATTTCTGGAGGTGGTTATATATATTTGAACTTGCTGGATGGATTTTTTTCCAGACTGTTACAATTTGACACATGCATCTTTCCAAGCCCTTAACCTGATGAGTTAAAAAACAACAAAAAAAATGACCTTGTCCTTATTTTCCAAGAACAGACAAGAAGCTCTTTTCCATGATTGGAGCTAGATGAAAGCTGTGTGATTATAATTACTTAGTCCCTGTGCCAGACTCATGCATGTCATCCTTCCCCCCAAAAACCAAGCAGTAGTACTGTCCACCAGAGCAGCTGGTGATAGTAAAACTCAGAAAAAAAGAATCCCACTTTGTTGACTTCTGATTTAGTGAGCTTAGACACTTCCCTGTGCTGGGAGATGTTGCATTAAAGGCTTTGCAGTTTTAAAGCAAAAGAATTCTTGGATTTCTTTGCACAGCTCTGAGGGATACTGGTCTCACTCCAACAGATATTGGGTTTACTCACGTAAAAAAATCAGGGTGAACATCCAGCTTTTATGTATTATCTCTAGAACTATGATGCCACATACTTGTTATTCAGCTTCAAGCAGGAAATTTATCCTCATAATTGTGGCCTCAGTGAAACTGTTGCATATTTTCACTGAAAAGAATAAATCCTATTCTCAGTGGTAATGAGGTAAATCTTCTGGGAAATTTCAGAGCCTTGTCAGGTTTTATGGATGGATAATAGATAGAACTCCGTCGTTTACTCTAGAGGAAGAAATGTCTAAGAATACTCTTTAAGGAAAAATATTCTCTCTTAAATGAATAAAAGCAGATGAAAAATTAAAAACCTGATGTTATCTTCCCCTCAGGAAAAAAAATATATTTGAACCTGTCTACATTTTGTTGTCATGGGTGTATCATTTGCTATACAGTAAGTCCTGCATGCCATCTTTGCAGTCAGCTGCACTGATCAAGAAAAGAAATTAGATTCCAGAATCTTTGTGCCATGATAATGGCTTAGTGCAAGGAGCCATTAATGTTGTAAATTATACTCACAGATGTTAGCAACATGTAAATATCTTGTTTTCCCTCTTTTGTTTCAGATGAATTTCAATTAGCTCTGTGATATTTGCATTAACATTTTATTTATTAGGTACACCTGTCTGTCTGTTTCAGTAAAGATGGAAGTTACAGTGATTCTGCTGGAAGTAAAGGAATTAGATTTACTTACTGTTAACCTTTCCAAGGAGGTAAGAGAAGCCATGTTCACAATTTTCCTACATACAGTCTGCAGTAGAAAGGAAATGTGACATCTCTCAGAATTATGAGAAATAATTCTAATCAAGGGAAAAAAATAAAATAATCTTGTGTTTTACATCTGAATGTGCCAGATGAAACTAGCAGTAAAAATTACAACCACAAATTCATAATAAATGAACTACAACTGAGTTAAGTGCCCTGAGTAGCGTTGAGTTGAACTCAGATTTGTGACATCTAATTTTATTTTAGGCAAAAATCCTACTAGACTTAAAGGTAACCTGGGCAAATCAGAACCTTTAGGTTTCCTGCCCTGCTCTTTTACTTTTTGATAATTCACCAACCTCCCATAATCTCATGGATCAGTTAGACACTTCCCATTTTGTCTCATGCTTGTCTGTAAATGTATGCCCATGGTTTTCTCACCTCCTTTTCAATATACTCTTTGTCATGCATCTTCAACATAAACATAGCCCTGCAAAAGCATCAGTTTCTTGTGAAGATTCTCTTCCATTCTGATGCACACAGTATTTATTCAAGCCAATAATGTCTGATGTTTTATGTTCTGCTCAGATGAACTAATTGCATATAAGCTACCTTTCAAACACAGATGGTGTCTTCCCTTTTTACTTCCCAGACTCCTGGTGAAATCATCAGACATATCTCCACACCACAATCTTCTCAACTCCAGGTGAATAGTTAGGGGAACAGAGTTCATTTTAAGCTGCAGATTTCTGGATTAGCCTCATGTCCCTTTATATTTTGAAGCTTTTATATATAGGATTTCTATACCTACAGGGGATTTACACATATTAAAAGAAGATTGATATGGGTCCCATTGACATTTTGCAAAACATGAATTTTCCCTTGTCCTGTTGCCTTTAAGGGTTCCTTAGCAGTTGTGGAAAATATGAAGTGTCCTAGTGTTTGAGAGGGTTTTGTATGTAGTAGTCAGGTAAAGATCTCTCTAATAGAGGAGGACTTAAAACGTGATCTTTCTGAATGTTTTACTGTTGATTAACTGAAATTAATGAGGTGTTCACGTTTGACTCTTTCTTCAGGGGCTGTAAATTAACTGAATGGGAATTAATTACAAGTAGATAATTTTTAAATGCATGCTATTCCTAAAATGATACAAGTCAAAGGATCCTGAGAAAACTGGAAATTTTTTTTATGTGACTTTTTAATGGAAAAATATCTATGCAAATGATCTACACTTTCCTATGGGTGTGTTATTTACTGTTAGACTAACAAAATGTATTTTCTTTTTATCCAACTGCATTGATCAAGAAAATAAATTCAGTCCACAAGGAAGAGGTTTTATTCTCCCTTAGGATAATGGCTCACTATGAAAAATCATTAACTAACTAAATCATAGTCAGAAGTGTTGACACCATGAAAGCATCTTATGTGCTTCTTTTTGATGCAACTGAGCATCAATTAGTTCAGTGATATTTGCATAAATACCTCTATTTTGTGGGTGGAACTGTCCATCTGTTTCACTAAGAACTTAATTACAATGTTTTTCTGGGAAAGAAGAAATTAATCTTTCTGAGTGTTAACCTTTTCTACAAGACAAAGTAGTCATGTTCACTAGATAACTGCAACTAAATAGGATCTGTTGAAATATTTTGTCTTGGAAGTTAAGATGTTCATTATGTAAAAATAAGCTGTTTCAAAAAAAGAGCAAAAGAGGATTAGATTTTTAAGCCATAATTCTCATTACATTGGCTATCACTGCTTGGTATTGATGCCTTGTTTCTTAAGAATAATGCCAAAATTTATGTTGTTGTTTTGTTACTTAAAACACATTTGGTACTAACAGGTATCTTGTTGACATTCTCAGGAGAGACTAAGGGCAAAAGTCAGTCAATCACCTGCAAGAGAAGCTCCACCACCTCATCAGAGTTGAGGCATGCTGATACGGTGACATATGTCACCTGTCACCTTGTCTGATCTAGAGTCTACTGAAAACAAATAGCTGTTAGCACAAGTTTTCTCATAGTATTCCAAGGTTATTTTTTTCTCTTGAGCTTTCTGTCCCTCTTTTGACTTTCAGCATCACACACAATTCCTGAAGTTACTCATGAACACCTGAGGAATCTGCTGGTTTTTTGAACTGATCACTAGCTGAATCAGGTGCTGCAAAATACTGGCTGTGGTGGTATAAGTGTCCACCTTCCAGTGACTGACCTGTAATGATGAGAAGGGAATAGCTGCCAAGAGTATACCTCCAGGAGATAAAGGCCTTTGTTTTTGGAACTGACAAGTCAGAGTTATTGTTTCATTTCCTTATGTGTCATCCATTCTGTAATTGTGAAGCTTTTGGCTTTAACACATGGATTTATTCCTTTCCTAACCAAGCTTTGATTCATGATTTAACTCAAGAGCTTGAGTTTCCTCTTGTGTCCAGAACTATTAAATCAAGAGTAACTTTGTTAATGTTAGTGGACAGTCATTCAACTTGTTCTCATGCAGAATAAGCATATATGAATAAAGTGAGATATCTAATCCAGACCTACTTCTGAAAACATCTTCCTTGAGTTTTCCAGTTAAATTTTTGCATAACTGATATCATGGAGATTGCTTGAAAGTTCAGTGTTTTCACAGCTGCCCTTTTCCATGTCTTTCATGCATCAAAGTGTTTCTATTGACAAATTAAGTAAACAAATAAATGCATCTAAATAGAGCAGTCTTTCCCCTTTTCCTCTGCCTCAATACAATGAGGTATTTTGCACCATGATTTTGCTGATGAATCTGTCTCTGGTCTAAATCCTCACCAGAAAAGTCTGTTCAGCTTGGAAACATGGTTTAACAGCACTGCACATGTCAGAATAAAGGAAATTTCCCTGTAATGCCATATTGGTAGAGGTTGGACTTGATGATATTAGAGGTCTCCTCCAACCTTAATGATTCTGTGAGAACATCAATGCAGAAGACTCTAGATGCAGAGTACAGGTGGACAACATAACAAAAAGTCTTTAAGTTCTTTTCATGTTAATTAATAACAATAGTAAATATATTAAGGAAAATAAAGCAATAAAACCTCACCACATTTTTATCTTGCACATTCCCCTTCCTATGTGCAAGTACAAAACAGGATATTAATGGAGGAGGAGATTACTACACTAATGAAGGGGTAGAATGAAATACTGGAGAATAACGAAAGCTCATAGAAGACAGAAGTTATTTTTCAGTGTAACATATTGACACTGCTGCAGATAAAAGGTTTGTTCTCATTTCCATCACAATCTGTTTGCTAATACAATTCAGTTACGAAAAGGAAAAAAAATATTTTTCCAATGTTGCCAGAAGGCCCATCTCAGTACACAAAAGTTTAAACATGGCCCTATGGGCCTACTGGGCTCTTCTTGTTCCACACCAGAGTAAATCAAAACAGAAATCCTTCCCCTGATTTGAAATCAAATTAGTTCCTTAGTAGATTCCTAATAGATCCTTATCCCCATTTTCTCTGCAATATATATGTACTTGATTCTGAATTACCCTCTGAGGATGAAATCAAGGAATGATTGGACCATTTCCAGTTGCCTCTGGACTCCCTGACTGCAAGTAAGCACACTGTTCCTCTGTAACACCTTTTTTTGCTTAGAGAAATGTTTCTGCTCCCAGAAGCCACAGTACTTCAAAACTACTCTGCCGTGAAAATTTTATATTTACAGAATTCAGCTTTGTTCTTTCTTCCTAATGTTTCAGTGCTTGTATCCTGTCCTAATGCTTCCATTTTCACATGTGTTATCCCTGTGTACATTTACCAATCAACAAAAGTGCTTCAGAAACAAAGGAAAATGGGTTTCATATGTCTTTGTTTCATAGCCCTTAGTTTTCTGGAAATGCTAGCACTTAAGGTACCTCTCCATATTCTTTTCTGCAGTTATTGGCCTTTAAAATACCTTGTCATCTTCCCCTGGGAAAAGAAAGCCTGCCTTGCCCACTAAGCAGCACAGTAAGAGGCAGTCAGCATTCAGATAGGTCAGGCACATTTATACTTGTGGTTACAGAAGTGTTTCTGGGAGCTGAGTGAAGATTTAATAACATTTTTTCCCAGCCTTAAGCAAAATACATTGAAATTGCTCATAATATCAGTGTGTCATTAGGAACTGAACTGATTAATTGGCTAGTGATGGTAAGCACTATGAAAACATGAAGTGATATACACTTGGTGCTACTGTGATAATTAAAACTGATTCTTTTCAAATTCTTTTCTCAAGGCTTAGACCCATGGTTTAATTAGCTAAATTTAAGGAGTTACCAAGCAGTAGTGGAGCTACAGCAGCTGCCCTTATGTGTACTCTTATCTATTAGCAACAGCCAGCTAATTACACTTCATGTAGCCTTTAGTAAAACCATGTTCACTACACTGGTAGTTGGGTTGGTACTGCAAGACAACATCAAGTGATGACAAAAGAAACTGTTCCTCTCTCTCTCCATTGCTATTCAGTCTCTATGCTCTGTTTTCTTTACTGATAGAATCATCTATACAACTGTGCAGGGTTGACACACCAGAAGGGTGGGATGCCATCCAGAGGGACCTGGACAAACTCAAAAAGTGGGACCATGAGAATTAAATGTAGTTTAATTAAAGTCCAAGTGTAAGGTCCTGCATCTGGGTAGGGGTAATCCAAGATATATGTACAGACTGGAGATGAACTCATTGAAAGCAGCCGTGCAGAGAAGGACTTGGGGGTCATGATAGACAAAAAGCCAGCAATGTGTTCTCGCAGTCCAGAAAGCCAACTGCATCCTGGGCTGCATCAGGAGAGGCATGAGCAGCAGATCTAGGGAGGTGATTCTGCCTCTCTACTTTGCCCTCATGAGGTCCCACCTGGAGTACTGCATCCAGTTCTGGGGTCCTCAACATAAAAAAATGTGGACCTGTTGGAGCAGGTCCAGAGGAGAGCCACGAAGATCATCAAAGGACTAGAGCACAGAGGACTAGCTGAAGGAGTTGGGGTTGTACAACCTAGAAAAGAGAAGGCTTTGAGGTGACCTTATAGCAGCCTTTCAGTACCTAAAGGGGGATTACAAGATAGAGGTGGAGAGACTTTTCAGGTGGTCAGATTGCAATATGACAAAAGGAAATGGATAGAAGCTGAAGGAGAGGAGATTTTGACTAGAAATTAGAAGGAAGTTCTTTACCCAGAGGGTGGTTAGGCACTGGAACAGGTGGCCCAGAGAGGTTGTGGATGCCCCATCCCTGGCAGTGTTCAAGGCCAGGCTGAATGTGGCTCTG